>JANHGB010045529.1:4977-37205 GCA_026283785.1 Coracopsis vasa | reverse complement strand
TGCCTCTAATTTAATGACCTAACAGAGATCAGCAACACTGGCAGGTTCAGAAGTACTCTGATCTCAGGAATATGAGAAATATGAGAAGGTACTATAATAATTTGAGGCCACTTATAGTTTTGAATTCTTGCTTGGCTTGTACCTTCAAAGGATGGAAAAGAGTTTGGACTGATGTGGGTCTTTTTCAAGAATTCTCAAGTAGAGGAAGGCAAGTGATACATTCAGCCAGGAAAAATAAGTTTATGAGGAAGTTAAAAGTCCACAGACTAAATAGTGTGGTAGGGGAAAAAAAAAGGAACCTTCATCTTCTGTTGCATATTTCACTGTGGCGTGAATGATATGCTGGATATGGTATGTGTTTGGATGACATTGCTGTTCACAAATGGCAGTGGGCTTATCAAAATGGAAGGCAGATACTGAGAAATCCTGTGCTTCTATCAATGACTACATGAAAACAAAACAAAAAAATCACTTCCTTAGAAAGCACTGCATTATACTTATGGCTCAGATCTTGTGACTCCTTTCTTTAATATGTGTATAGTCTGGATTCAGGTGCATGATAAACTACCAGCTTGTCTACTGAGCTCAAGCTGACCTTATTAACACCATCATTAGAAGCAAATACACAGTATTCCATGAATTCAAAAGAAAGAAGCTGCTTTAATTAGTGGAACTCAGCTTAGAGTTCCCTGTACCTAAATTCAGGTTCAGTCACTTAAAGTGTGCCTATACCAAGAACTGTAAAATGGCTTACTTGAGATACACAGCCAAACCCTCCAGCGTGCCCTATTGTGCTTTTAGGTTCAGAGTCACATAAATACAGCTATGTATTAGAAAGACTTTAAATCGCCTCAATTACAGTTTAACTGAGCTGATAGTGCTTCATTATATGTAACACAGTTTGTTAAGGTGGATGATGTATTCCATGGTTGCGACTTCCAGTTTTTCTCCGGGATCAGTTAAAATACATATACACATACCATAGGTATGTACATATGGAAACAATTTCACATAATTGATGAACTAGGCTATTTAAAATCCTTGTCTGTCATGGACATTCTTCTTCCTTTCACAGGAGCATAGCTGTTGGCACAAGCTATGTTTTCCACCTGATTTCTGCCATATCAAACAATGGCAAATGGCAGCAGCTGAACACTGCTCTGGGCTGGGAAGGGTTCTGGCGTAGCAAAGCCTTATCTGTCTGCTCTCACTTTAAGTTTCAGAAGCTCATGCTGAAAAATGAATCTATCCACTTTGAATGTACTCACCTTTCTTGTCTGAGCAGCTTGTCATATTGCACTTAATATGTTAAAGATGACTCTTGTTTGCAGTGTAGTTCCACTTGGACTCTTTTGTACTACCTGTATGTTCTGGTCTTCAGACTCTACCTTTGCATTATCGTTCCTGTTAACCTCACTGGCATCTTTCAACTACCATGTTATTATCAGGCCTGGGTGTTTAAGGTCAGTGAGAAATCAAGACCTTGTGAACAAACAATCCTCCATGTGTTGGTTTAATGCATCTTTGTTTTCGAACTTGAAACAGTGCAACGTTTTACACTGACACCATTACTGAAAGCTTCATTTCTCAAGAAGAGCTGTCAGGCTCATTGTTTTTCATAAATTGGTAACAATGGATCAGGAAGTACTGACCGCTCTTAGTATTCCATGCAGCTGCCTGACCAGCTCTAATCAGGAATAGCAACCACTGAAATACACTGTGCCAAAGTGAAGGAAAGTCATAGGGTTGAACTCAGACAGACCTTTAACCATCTAGGCTATGTGTCTGTTTGTATTTTTCATAAATGAAAAGAAACTCAACATCGTCATTATGACCTTTGTTATTAGAGAAAAGACCCATATAAAACCCATGTGAATCCAGCTGAGTCCATTGAGAATTGAAGAGTAACAATGAAAATACAAGTAGTGATGATTGCATAAGATAAAATGAAAGACAGAAACCGTGGGGTGTTTTCCCCTAATCACTTGTTGTTAATAAGCTTTCATGTTTCTACCTCGGAATCTGTGGTAAATAGTTTTACCAAGATTTTTGAATCTTTGCCCTTTAACAAAATTGCCCTTTAACAAAATGACCAGTATAATAAAATGCAAAAGGGAAATTTTTCAGAGATTACTGTGTGTGCATGCATTACAGTATGCAGGCAGCAGCCTCCTAGTAATTGGATGAATTCATGTTTAGAACTCAGCATATAACTGTGAATGATTATGTGGTTCTCTATGGTAAAAATTAATTGGTGCCATACGCAGCACACGTCTTGTCTCCTAGCAGAAGGGGAAAAGTCTGTGTTTTTTGCTTCATGACACAATGCAGAGGATCCGTGCAAAATTTGAAGTATTTTCCTGAGCACCACAGTAAGTGCAGCACTGAGTTGCCCAGCTTGCTTAAAGATGATGGAATAATTAGCTGAGTACAGAGAGACTCCACCAATAATTACACTCACTGAGCAGTCAGCATAAAATGCTTTTGATTTTCTTGGAATGTTTTCTGGAAAATCTCTTTGAAAAGCAAGAAAGAATTAAATTGCCTGCCTAAGGGGCTTGGGTTGGGTTTGGTGTCCTTCCCCCCCAGCTTTTGGTTTGTGTGCAGATGAAGAAGTGTTTGCTTCCTCAGGAAGACTAGGGTTTGCCCTGCCCTCTGTTACAGGGTTGCATATGTCTCCCTTTGTAAATTGTGTTCACAGGAAGGATTCCCCTTGAAGAATTTCACACTTCCAGCTGTGACCACAAATACTGTGGAGTCATTCATAAAACGGTTCATGAATGAATACAGGGGGATATCTTCTAACCCCACATTCATAGCAGATGAGAACCAGGAAATGAAAGCAGATTCATCTACTGAAACTTCTCAGAGGTTCCCCACAGTGGCATATTCCCTCTATTAGAAAAGTGCCCTTTATTTTATTCCCCCCTCCCCACTTAACATAAAATAAAGTTAATCCAAAGAGGATATGAAGCTAGGGGCAAAATAAGTGTCAGAATTGATCCCATGTTTCTAAATTAATAATGTTAAATATATTTCAGTAATTTTTAAGACTACTTCTGAACACACGATTGCACTGTTGCACTTGGAAGCCCCATCTGAAAAATACTGACTCCAAATGCATACTAAAACCACACATACTGAGTATTTGTCAGCCCAGGCTCCTATTCTAGAGTTGCACTGGTAGATTGATTTTTGCACATTCTCAGCCAAACAAGTGGCTTGATCTTTCTAACATCTTCCTTCATCCTCTCCACTTGGCATGCTATATAAATATATATAAACACCAGTATATTTATACCTAAGTACACATGTGTATATGTGTACATAGCGATACACATATGTATGTATCCATTTATACACAGTATTTCTTAGTATCCAGATCAGTTGTTATGTGATTTTACTTGGTGTATTCTTACAGCCTTAAAGGATACTTTATTGAACTAGCTGAAACTCACTTGAAACCTTGATTTCTTGCTTTGAAAATACAACGCTGCTATTCATTTTTCAATTGCTTTAGGTCAAGCTATGACAAAGGAAAAGGGCAGGTGTTAACAAGAGGGAATGTGCTACAGAACAAGTAATTTTTTTTACAATATCTTGTTTCAGTGCTTTCAACAGCACTATTGTTTCAACCACAAAGCATTCCCAGGAAAATGCAAGAGATCTGATAATACGTTTTTGGTAGCACTTTTGTTTCTGCATCTGTATCCCAATTGGAGCATTTAAACATTATGATTGGAAGTAAAAATACTTATTTTCTATAAAGTGATGGCAGGTAATTTTTTCTTTGTTAACTACTTAAGGAGTGATCTGGCTTCAAGATGTGTTAGTAAGTGCTGGCCTTTAAAACAAACTTCTGAAGTTTTGGCAAAAATTGAAATTACAAAGGTTTTTAGAAGTAGACAACAAACTTCTTCATCAAAACATTTTATTCACACACACAGACAGTGCTTTCCTAGTCAGTGAAGCACTTGTATATGTTAAATGAAATGCATGCTGAAATTACTGTAAGTATATTCTTTGCTGGCTTTAGGAAAATGGTGAGGAGGTAGTATAGAGGGGATTTGGGTTGTTTTGTTTTCTGTTTGTTGGGCATGTGTGTTTTTTTAGCTTGATAACCAAGATAGTTCCAGACATACAGGTAGTTAGCTTTATTAGATGAAAACCTTTGAAATAAGCTCAGCCTAAACAGCAAAGGCATTTCAGGTCCACATCTTCCTGATCTTGAGTAGGAGCTGGTTGAGGGGTTGAATTGCTTTACTGATGTCTAATCCAGAACATGTTAGACTTTTCTGTGTTCTGAAAGCTTTGCCTGAAACCTACATTCACAAATCCTATTGCACAAGTGCTTTGCCAGCAAGTTTCCATTACACTCTGTGGTAACCATGTAGCTAAGCCTTACACAATTAGGTGAAAGTTTATATGTTTCTCAACACTTTTATATGAAGAACTGACATTTATAATGACTTGTTTAAGGTCAGGTAATTCTGGTGTTTAGGTAATATACACCACTCTGTTTCTAAAGGGAAAAGATGACGTGTTGTTAATGGTGCTTCAGCATCTCTAAGTGCTGTAGCTTATCCTAGTAGAGTGGTTGCTGCTTTAGGACCTGCTACTACTTTTGCTATGGGTTCCATTTGCTTTGTAAGTTTCTCTTCCACACTACGTACTGTGCTAAATAGTGGGTTTCACTAAATTCTTATTCCCTAGAAATTAGAGAGTTGCTTCTGGCTTAGTGAAGTCACAAAAGTTTTACCATGATTTTAACTGGATTTCATTCTCACTGAGGAAAACAAATGGTGTATCCCTTTGGGTTTTACAAATGAAAACAAGCCAAAAAATAAGGAATTATTAGACCAGCCAATCTGTTTGCAGTTGCTGGAAAAGATGAGAATTTTTATGGTGATGCACATTTTGAAATATGTCAGCTACTTGAAATGCTTTATGTATGATTTAAGGCTTTTACTTGTATAATTCAATCACTGTACAATTTCCTCATGTTATTAATTTGCATTCATGTCTAATGCCTTCCAATTTAGTTCATTGTTGTCAGTGGTATCTCTGAGTGAAAATCAGGAGCTCTGAGTGTAGATGGAAATGTTCATTGTGCAGTAGCAGCATATTAATATTATCACCAAAAAGAATAGATATTAGCACTACAGAAGATTCTCTTTCTCTTCAGAAAGTGCAGTGTAATCCCACTCTGTTGTCTTTTGTTCTATATCATCCTTTCATCAGGTAATAAGAGCTCAAATAATTGTTATGGCCTTCAAATGGGGCATAATTTCATACAATATCAAAAATAGTAAATGACAATTTTCTCCACATTTTGAGGTATTCATGTTACATTTCTGTCAACCACAGATCATTTTAGGGACAAATTGCTTTTGCAAATGTGTTTGCCAATGGATAATATAAGGAAGAACGTACCTCTGTTACTCTGCTATATACAAGCATGTATTAAAAAAGAATAATAATTATAACCCATAATTACCTGCTTTTGCCACAATATGTAATGAACTTCCATCAAAATTTGCGACCAGAGTACCAAAAATCAAATTAAAATGATTATCCAACTTTTGAAATGATGAAGTTCCTAGCTCAACCTCTTGACTAGCTTCACAGAAGTATTTTATTTTATTGGTACTACATGAGAAAATCTTTGGAGAAGAGCTTGTAGGTAAGGCAAGAATAATACCAAGAAGGGAGCAAATGCACCACTAGATGCTATCTGTGAAAAAAGTGGCTCCCAGTCTTGCACAGTGGATGTAAGGCACCCGGAGAAAAAGGCAGCGCATGCAAGAGGTGACAACTAGAGATTTATCACTGATTTCTGCAGAAAGAAGACATAAAAGGAAAATCAAAATTACTTCACTTTTCCCAGAGTTTCAGTGCTGTTAATGCAAAGGGCTGTTCTTCAAGCTTTAGATTAGATAAATTGTATATTATTAAGAGATTTATTTTTAATTTGTTAGAAGGAGCAGGGGGGTTTACCCTGACAATTTCATTGTGTGTGTTGATTTTTCATTATCGCTATATAGGTTAGGCCTGTTGTAACAAGAGGGAGTATTTTCTGCTTTGATTTGTCAGCAAAAAAGAATTGAGAATGATGATGCTCTTAGTAAATGTGATGTTAATCTGGGTTTCCCAAAGATGTTCTCATTAATGGTGAATCCTAAATAGGTGCAAAAGGTGACTTGAAAAAACCCTTTCAACAGGTGGCTGGTTCTGGTCAGTGCTGCAGTGCAGGTCGTGCTGTGATTCCAGACAGTCCTATCTTATGTGAATAAATCTTTTTTAATTCTATTCTCTATGTAATAATATACATATTTTTATATATATATTCTTTTTTATATTCTATTTTCTATTCTCACAGCCCTAGCAGTGTAGGCTGCTAGATATTTATGTCTTTTACATATCCCTGGTTAAATACCTTTGATCCAGTGTCTTAAAGTCATGTTCCTTTCTAATATAGTTTCAATGTCTTCCTCATCACAGGGAAACTGATATTCCTTTTCTGTCCCATTTATCACTTCTATAAGGTGGTTCTTTTATCACCCCTGTTCTCTGAGAGAATAATTTTGAAGTGTTGACCTCCTCTTGCAATTTTGGTCACTGGCTTTGACTCAAGGCATGAAAAAGTTTTGATTTCCTGGAAGTCAAACTAAAACCTTTACACAAACTTACAGTTGAGCTTTAGTATATGCTTGAGTATGTTTTTAAGATTTTGGGGCAAATATATTTGGAAGAAGACCATTCCTAAAGCCTACAAGGAATGCACTAATGCTAAGCCACGTGTCTGTATTACCGCCAATTCTGTAGTACCAGTCTCTGTTCTCACTCATTTTTCACCATATTTTTTGTTGTCGCTTTGCAAAGAATGTACCATGGATACAAATGAAACCCACTCAGAACAGTTAACTGTCAGTGGCCTCATACTTAAACTGATAATTGCAGTGGAGAACTCTGAACATTTTGAAAATATCTATGTTGCTATGAATTTAAAACTTGCCTTTAGCTCCTGTAATTCCCTGAGCTCAGACTTTCTAATGAACTAACACTTAATGTAAGGATAAATTCTTCTCACAAAGCACAGCTCATAACTGTTTAAGTTCAGTTTATGGTCTGTTGATTGGCTAAGGCTGAGTTAATTGAAAGTAATTATAAATAGACAATTTGCAGACCATGAAAAGGAAAATCACAGTGAAAAATTATGCCTCCATGGTACAATTCAGTGACTCTTACGGTTGGAGAAAAGAAACAATAATGCAAACATAATTCCTCAGCTACAGCATTCTTCCCACTAATATTATTTGAAAAATAAATGCAAACAGAGACACAACTTTTTACTGAGCATAGGTCCTGTTGCCACTAAATCTTTCTTCCTAGGCTTGCCCTAAGTGAGGTACCACACTCTGCACCCAAAACTACCACTGGAAAAAACACAGATCTTAATAAATAAATATTTCTTTCAGTGTGATTGCATTAATATTACCTTTGGCTCCTGTCCATGTTTATTTAAGGTAGCTCTTTGGAATTGGTTATTCAAATGGCAGAGTGTTTTTGTATTAGGGAAGGTGATGAGCACTTATCTCACAGTGCAAATGGGCTCTGGGTTGATCTTTGAGAGGCATTTATCCATTATAGGACTGAGCATTTCAGAGGGAACAAAGTGCAATTAGAGATGTGGCTTGGCACTGTTTATGTGCTCAACTTGAGACATGGGGAGCTGGTGATCATAGCGCTACACTTGAAACCAGTGAGTGTGTGGTCTGCCATGAATCCAGGATGACACCTTTTGCAGATTGCATCATTTCTCATTCTTTTCCTTATCTCACCCTGAAAGTGTTAATTTTTAAACTATTCAGTTAATGGGATTACTTTTTTTCTGTTGCTCTGACATTCAGATACCCACATCTTGGATTTGGCCAGAGTCTGTGGGAATTGTGTAAAATAAATAATGCTACTGGAGAAGATGACTCTTGTCATCTTCTCAATGCTTGTAAAGCTCCAGACATAGCCTTAGTGTGATGGAAAATAAAAATAAATATAATGGTATGGGGCACGTAATCCAATTACATAAAGTGCTATCTAGGCTCCAATAATTACTACAGAAAACAATTCATTATATATACTTACTTTCCCTACGAAGTGATCTTAAAAGAGCTTTCTACCCACTCAACCTTTCATGTTGACTATCAAACCATTAGCATGAATTTTAATTACATAAGACTTGCATGAAGTCTCAGGGGCACTTGTTTTCCTACTTTCATCAAAAGTCATCGTAAATAAAGAGAAATTTTATTAACAGTGACCAGCTACCCAGATGTCTACAGCACTGCATAATGTCATCCTTTTCCTACAACAAGGCTACCTTCCAAATTAATCTATTAGCTTTGATATCACACAGACCCCAAAGCATTGGCTTGCTTCCATGGCTGTTCCCATAAACATTGCTTCTTCTGAAAGAAACAATATTATTCTACAAGAATAATATAAAAACCTAGGAGCATCTTTTTAACTGTTAGCCTATCAGTCCAGCCTTAAAAAAAACAACTTTACATATAGAAGAGCTACCTCAGTGGACTCTGGGTATCTGGCATTGACAGAGACTGAAAGAAAACTAATGTATTTTGCAGGCTATAAGACAGAGTTTTTTTGCAGATCAGCAGTGAGCCCAGAGCCACAGATACCCCGTAGGTGAGATCAGACCTCTAAATGTAACTGCAAAGTACTAATGGAAAACTTCGGGAAGATTTGCAACAGATCCTGAATTCATCTCAAAGTATTATTTGTAAGTTTTCAGAACTGAGAGCTTTGCATCAACTTTCCCTTTGTGAGATGTATCCTTGCGCTGCTGCGTCTCTATCTCCCCACCTCCCACTGTTCTCATAAGCAAACAAATACGAGCTCCCCAGAAAAAGAATTTCAAACTTTATAGACCCTAATCAAAACCACACTGTGTAAATCAGTAAGTTATATGTGCAGCTTTAGAATTTAATTTCTTTTCATCTTTCTTCCTTCTTGCAGCCCATGGAGGATATGCACAGCCCCTGTGTCAACTAGTAATTCAAAGGCAAAAATCCAAATGCTGCACTTTGGAATATTTCAAAAGCTTTGTATTACAGATTTTCTAAAAAATAAATCTTGCACAGCATGAGGAAATCATGTAATTGCTGGAGTGCGCCAAGACTGATTTTCAGAAATCCAAGTAAAAGTAGAGAATAGGGTCTGCCTAGCTGTGCTTGGCCGTATTAACATGGGAGCTACCACTCGCAAACCAGGAACACACAGCTCACTCCTAATTTAAAATCAGATGCTCATCAAAGTCTGTGAGGATATTTGCACATGTAAAAGTAAAAATGGCTGAAAAAATCTCTTATAGGTGATAATCTCTTTACTGCGAGGGGGTGAGACGCTGTAGCAGGCTGCCCAGAGAAGTTGTGGATGCCCCATCGCTGAACATATTCAAAGCTGACCAGGTCTACTGGAAGATGTCCCTGCCTGTGGCAGGGGTGTTGGAACTAGATGAGCTTTAAGGTCCCTTCCAACCCAAGCCAGTAAGTGATTCTGTGATTTTATTGAGATATTTACCATCTTTTCCTCTTTATGCAATAATATTCCATATTCCATTTCATTCATGCTGATAGAATTTAGTCTTCGGTTTCATCAAAGCTAGGCTGCTTTTTCATCTTTTAGTAAATGTTTTGGCAGTTTTCTCCTTAACAAAGTGTCCTTGGGCAGCTGAAGATCATGAATGGAGGGCTTAAACCTACCAATGTTTGTTAACGCATAGCATAGATAATCATTGTATGTAGAACTGGTCAAAATTATTTGTGGACAGATGACTTATTGTAAAACATAACATTTGAGATTTTTTTATTGCTTTTTTGGGGGAAAGAGGTGGATTACTATTAACAGTACGCTATCTAGGCATTATGAGACTAAAGATTGTCTCAACCAAAGTATTTACTGCAGCACGCTAGAAAATGCAATTTAACTGTAGTCTAATTTGAAAGGAAGCACCATACAGTTCCAATCCACACAAGAGCAATCAGCATTTTGGCATGGCTTTTGGTTTTTTGTTTGTTCCCCAGAACCTACCCAAGAAAAATGTAGATATTTGAGCATTCTACCCAATTCAAGAGAAAAAAACATACTAGGATGTTGAAATATACCGTAATGCAGAAAATCGTAGTTTCATCGAACTCTGTAACAAACATGTCTAAAATACATATTGTTGGGCAAGATATCTGGCCACCTTTGGCATTAGTTTGCATCACCAAACACACAGTTCTCAAGACAGAACCATTACTGTTATGAGAACTAAATAAAGACTTTGACAATAGCTCACTTTTGGGAAAATATATAGTGATGTACATTAAGGAGTGGTAAGAAGCATTTATACCATCTAGAGATTAAAAACGTGGGTTTAAAACATCAGTCTGCAAATAAAGCCATCTAACAGCAAGTGAAATGAGAAAGGTGATAAGAGTGTCATGATTCATGGCATGAGCCAACTGCATTATGGATGATCAATGAACATTATCATCAGAACAATGTCATATTCTTACAATTATGGTGCATCATAAATGCAAATATAATTGCTTAGTTTGTAATGAAATACAAAAGCCACATTTAAATAATAATGTTAAGGTTGTGATCCAAACTGGCAAAAACCTTGAATTGTCTGCTAAGCTGACATGATCTCATTCTTAACCTTTTTACTGCTGTCAGAACAGAAATAGGTTTAGAGAAAGTGTGTTTAGGAAACATCAGGATTTGCTGATGACATTGGAAATGTGTGTTTGTTCTTGGTAGATGGGAGGCCAAAGCAAATAGATATAAGTTCTTCTCCTCTAGTTTGAGGTCATCTTATTGATTTTGCAGTTGCTTCTATGTAGCTAAGAGAAGAGGTGAGTCAAGTTATAATGCAGTTAATTATGCGGGGGGGAAAGGAGACTGCAAGAATTACTGTGCAGTAACAGAATTAGCAGTTCTGTTAATTCTGTTAATTAATGGATGCATCCAGTGAGTTTTTGTTTAATTTTTTTGTACCAGTGCAGACATCATAGTGCTAGAAATGGATAAAGTGATATTTCAGTTGTTAGTTTATCACTAACTCGAAGTGTGCAGTGGTATACAGGAGTATATATGCTCTGCAGTTTATTTGGTTCTGATGCATACTCCAGCAGGGAGGCAGTAAGGCCTGAAGTTTTCATGCCACTTCTTAAAAAAGCCATTGTACATTTCTGTTATTAGCCAGTGTAAATAACCCACCACATGAAGAGGGAGATGCAGTCAGCTGTGCAGAGGCCAGGTGTATTCTATTCCTTCTTTCTAAGGAGTGTAAAGGACTAAGGAATGTGGCACAGATTAAATCTTGTCATCAGGAGTAATCAACAGCAAAGCTGATTTGAACAGAATCAGGAATTCATCTCAGCAACCATTCCTGAAATGTACTCTCTCATGATGGAGTCACTATGTGACCTCGTAAATGTTGGTACTGTCATTCTTTGCATTCCTCAGGTCATTGTGCGTTCCTCTTTCCTGGTTTACTCTGATATAAGTATAAAATAATATTTCATTTGAAGGTAGAAGTACCCATATGTTTTTAGGAACCCTGTATGCTATAATGGCTTACAGTTCCCTGGTTTCTTGACATAACCAGTTATTAAAAAAGGTCAGATTGCCTCAGCTGGTTGAGGACCGGCAACTGCTATATTCACACCATTCAGCAGGAGAATAATGATGTCACACTTCAAAACATGTATTTTTTCAGATTGTCCAGGAACTGTGGCAAAGTACAAGGTTCCTGTTTGCTATAAATGGCTCCAAATACATAAATATCATAAGTTAGTCTACTTATTGCTATGGATTTTAATAGGAATGGTGTATCAAAATTTTTTTACATATAAATATTTACAAACCTAGTGAAGGGCCAAACCACCAAATTTATCAAAGACTCTCCCTAATCTTCTGTGCATAAGAGTCTTTAAAAACAAACAAGGTCTATTATGACCTGATGCTGTAAGAAGAGGTATCAGTGTAGTTTTCGTGTGCAGTCAGAAACCAGTGGAATGCTGCCTGTTAGAAATATGGTTCATAAAAAAGCAGAGCTCAGATGGCCGGGCTGCCTTTCATGGCATCAGTGCAGTATGTTAAACTGTCAAAAAGTCTCCATTAAACTCTGCATGAAAACACTTGACCCTTTATTATTATTAAAACCTATTGGATTTTCAGCATGCCAGTGGCAGAGCTGGAATAAGTAGTTAAGTTAGGACAAGGCCTTGCATGAAGATAATACCTCTATCTATAAAGTACCAGGAACATAAAGACTGCATATGGTAATGAAGTGCTTGACCCTTTTAGTCCTGCAGTTTCCCAAAGCTTATAGTTCCAACATTAATAAGAGCATTGTCATTACTAAGAATATTTTATTTCTGGGCAACTTTGGTTTAGAATGTAGTCATAAAATATTAGAAAGTTTTCATTCCTATAATTGTACTCTAATGGTGTAATTTACCCATCTCTTAATATGCAATTTCTGTTAATAATGCTTTCTTAAATTTACAAGGTATGATTCCAAGTTAGTTTCCCATGACAGGAATCTTGTGACAATGAGAGGTATGAAAATTCTACAATGTCTTGGCTATATATCCCAAAGCGATTGTGAGCTGAAACTGGTAGGTATTTAAAAACCTGACATAGGTTAGGGATGTTTATGGAACAAAGGCACCACTTGCTGTATCAGAGTATTCTAGGTGGATCAGACTCTTCTAGGATGAAACTATTGAGAGACATAGGTGAGTGTCAAGGCCAGAGTTATACTTAATGACTTATCCTACAGAGGCTATAGTCGAGGTATCCATAAAAAGCAGTTAGTGTTGATAAATGAAAAATAACAAGTCTCAGCATATTTAATCATCAGATCTGCAAGATACAAAACGTGGGACTACAAAGATCTCCTGCATTTTCACGTCATGAAATCCATATGTGTATCAACCTCTTGCTTAAAACAAATGAGGTGTTGCTAGAGTCCTGTTGTTGGGTTGCTTGGGTATGCAGGTGTCACAGCTCTGCCTCTGTCTTCTAATTTCTAAGTTAGATATTTGTAAACCACCTAAATCTACCTGCCGTTCTACCAGCATTTGATTCTCAGATCGAGCAGTTGTGCTGCTTTAGCAGTGTTAATCCCCAGTGTATTGATTGAATATTATTATTCTTCCCTGATTTCTGATTTGATAGGTTTTGGTTAAGCCCATGTCAGATCTGAGTTAGCTCTAGAATCAGAAGTGGAACAATTCCAGGAGTGTGAAGCCCCAGGTTATTACAGTTCTGCTTTCAGTGCCCAGGTTAGCACAGTGTTGTGCCATGATGGCTAATGTGTTTAACATGGATGATTACACCTGATCAGAGTACATATTTGTGAAACTTTGGTATAGGTACTATTTATGTCATGTTCTTGTTATAATGCATATCATATGCAGGGGCGTTTCAGGCATTCAGGAGCAGGCTGTCATCCAGGAAGCTTGCAGTCAACTGTCCTGATTCTGGGTAAAACTAAGCAGTTTCTGTCATGGTGCTGGCTGGTTCTTGCAAGAACCCAGGAGAACACAGATTTTTACTGGCAATAAACACTGAAGGACAGATGCATAGACAGGCTGAGGCATTAGGAATAGCATCAAAAATAGCCAAGATAATCATGTACAAATGAACTTGATTTTCTTTAGGTTTTTAAAAGAGAATTTTCAGAGGGCAATTGTATAACAATAATAATTTCAGATGAGAGAAAGAGGAAATGTAGCAGAAAGAATAACTGTGGTAGGATTATGTTCAGCTTTTCAGATGTTACATGACTAAATGAGAATGTTCTTAACTCATACATAATATACATCAGATGTAATCACATGTGATCTCTTTCTCTCCTAATTGATGGCAGATAAAGGTGTGTGTACATATGGGTTTTGTTTGCTTCTGTTGCACAGTGTGTAGTTCTGTAGGCCACAGTCAGGCAATCTTTGTTCATTTCTGTCAACACCTGTTTCTATATACCATTTCTTGCCTTCAAAGATGAAAACTTACATAGGAAAAAAGTAGAAGTTAGGAAAGATAGAATTCGATCAACTCAGTAATCCCCAATAGCAATAAAACATATCGTGACTGTTCTCTCTCTTAGAACAATCACAAAATATGCTTCTTGCTTAAGATTTTTGCATGGAAAAGAGGAGGCAGACTGTTCCCTGCACATCCACTGATTTCCACAGCAAGCCTCATGCCGCTCCCTGGATTCATGAAGAAAGGTCAACTTCCCATGAAATCAGGACTCAACAAAGACTGGGGTTAGAGTTGCAACTAAGTGTCAGTTGTAAGAGGTGCACTTTTGTTACTCTTGTGATTTTGTAGGTTGTGACCAAAAGCCCCATTCTTCTGTATGCTTCAAAATGTTTCTGCTTCAAACAGCAGGACATCAAACATGTGCCACCTTCTCACCCACCCCAGAGATACAGGTACTGCTGATAGGTTTGGGGGTTTTGTTTGGTCTTTTTTGTCTTTCTTTCCTTCTTCTTGTGACATATTTTGT
The DNA here is from genome assembly GCA_026283785.1 of Coracopsis vasa. NCBI lineage: Eukaryota > Metazoa > Chordata > Aves > Psittaciformes > Psittacidae > Coracopsis > Coracopsis vasa. Next base: position 22,618 of record JANHGB010045529.1, on the reverse strand, counting down.
GTGTCATGCTTTACAGTGTGTCCTGATGCTTAAGTATGGAAGAATTACTGCAGCAAGCTTTGAAATTACGTATGAACTGCAAAATCCATCTATAGAGGAAAAAAGTGTGTGGAAGTGCACAAAGGCAGATACTTGCCGTAGGCTTCACAAAGCTTAAGCTTTTTTTGTGGGTTTCTCTTTAGTTTGAGTTTTAGTATTTTGGGTTTGTTTCCTCTTTTTTTCTTTTTTTTTTTTCTTTTTTTTTTTTTTTTTGGTCTATGTTGGTTTTTGGCTGGGAGTGAGCAGGAGCTCAGCAAGGTGAGCCCAACATGCTCCTGAAACGCCTTTTTCCTGGAAAAACTTCTGAAAACCCTTTTCAAACCATGTACCTTGAAGGGGCAGCATATTGATGCTTCTTAAGGAAAATGCACATTTTTCTCCTATCACATGCCATCCCTTTTCTTCCTTGTTGCTTTTTCTGCTTCATCAGGATGACATGGCTAGACTGAAAATACGTTAGCTGTCTTTGGGGCTGAGGAATCCCAGACAGCAAAGTGCTGTAAGAGGAACTATTTGTGATGCACCATAGGGTCTAGCTTACCTTTCTCTGAACATATCACTTCCCACTTAAAGGCAGATATTGCAAATTGCCTATGGAGTTTACCCTTCATCACTTCATGCAATGAATGTGGGGGTTTTTTTCCTCCACACCCTTTTTCGTTTTTTTTTAATGGCTTTTGATTTGGAGTGGTGGCTGTTGTCAGTCCTTGCTGCTCAAATGCTGGGTTTTTAATCAGATGTCCCAGAACTGGAAATGTCCTTTTTCCCCACATCTGGAGGGAGAAGGGTTTTGGTGTCCATAGTGCTGATGTGTGGAGAGAGGTAGAATGGCTGTTCCTCAGTGTCGAATACTAAAGGGAAAAACCCCTGTTTTAACCATTATAAGTTCCCTATAACAGAGGTAGTGCTGCACTTCCATAGGAACCTATGATTCGGATCATAAATCTGTGGTACCACTTTATAAATCATTCACAAAATGTGCACCATGATTCATTCCTTTCCTTATGGAGAATATTAGGAGAGAATATGAAAAAAATGTATTTTTAATAGGGTCTGATAGCAGGAGCAACATCTCTTCAGGAGAGACCAGAGTACCAAAATAAATCCCTGCTTGCCTGTGTGTTAATTAAACTGGCCTGCCTCCTTTGTCTCTACTTCCCTTCTAGCCGTTACACTGATAATTGGCTGCTGGGACTTGAAAATGAAACTGGAAGCTAGTGAATGTTGTGAGGGATAGAACAAACTGTGTTCATGCATATTGAAGTGAGAAGGGGAGAGGCGGAGATGCCATCTTTATATATTTTTGTGTAGTCTCTCATGAGTTTTTTCTTCTTTTATTTTCCTCTCTTCTTTGTTACTATTCCATGGTACTGTCAGACAGGTTATTCTCCTGGTGTTCTGGGTTCTGCTATATTCAAGAATTTTCACAAAGAAGCTGAATTTTCAGCCTAGAGACATCTGAGTGACTTAAAATAAATCTGACCTAGAAGTATTTAAAAGATGTTTATCTAACCTCAGCCTATAAATCTCTTCAGCTTTTAACTGCTGCTACCCAAGCTCTATCTGGTGAGCTGCCACACAGACTGGATCTCCTGCTTCATTTGCTTTTGGGAGTCAGTATCCTAAAGGTCATAGTTCTGTGGATGTGCTTGTGTGATCTAAATGTAATAAATTGCACCCACAGCTATTTATGCCCAAAGTTTCTGTGTTTTCAGCAATTCAGGCCCCAAAACCCGAGTCAGAGTCTTAAGTACAGTTCATAATGGTGCATCCCCTTGTGTGTAATAGTTGCTTAAACTGAGATAAATTTCAGTTGTGAATCTGTATGGTTCCATGACAGAGTGAGTGACTCTTATTCCTTGGCATTGCTATTCGTCAGATAAGGGTTGTATCTAAACAGCCATAATTTTGTATAATAGAACTAAAGTCAGTAAAGTAGTGGATTATCAGAGCCTCTGAAAACCAGCTGTCTTTGGCATGTATATCGAAACACAGAAGTATTATCTACTGACAGTGTTCTACCTATTATTGCTATCTCTTCATTATTGCAACTGGCATCTGTATTACTCTTTCAGATTGCTATATGCCCGATTCATATATTACATGCTTTTGTTATTACTTTCATTCAAGGAATTGAACTTCCAGAAAAAGAAATCTTAAAATTCTGCCATCATGATATTTGTGTTTTAACTTCCAACATTAAACAGCATGTTATGTCCTGACAAAGTCCCAAATCTGTATATTTAGTGCCTGATCTAAAGGCTGTTCAAACCCATGAAATACTCTGTGGAACTGGGATTCATGTAAGGCCTTTAATGCTGCTAAAATATAGTACCTGATTGAAGATGTCTCTGAGCAGTAATTACTGAGGAGGAATTGCAGTGACTGAAGGCTGGGCAGAAACACCTGGGGTTCATTTGGAGATACTGCAACATTCATTGCTTATTGTGGGGAAGGGCTATACTCCCCAAGTTACAGGCAGACTTAGATTTCATTGTTTGATGAGGTCTTTGAAATTGTATAGCAGATTTCTGTAAATAGATGAAGTTCTTAATTAAATGAAGAAAAGTGTGCTGCAATTGGCAAAGTGGCTGCTGTGCTGTTTTGACATCTGCTAAATAGAATCAGTTTTATCCTTCCCCACTGTTGATGCTCGTGTGTCTCAGGCATTTGCTAATAATTTTTCTGCCACAGAAATTGCTGAAAGGAGAGAGAAGATTCATGAGGCAGGGAGGTTGGTATCTGAGGGGATGCAGAGTTGTCATGGAATTGTAAGTAAGCACACAGACCAAATGTTTCCTCAAAATAATTAGCACTGAAACAGTTAATGGTGTAGGGAAGGGGGAACCTCAGTTTGAGGCAAATAGACTATTTTCTGCTTCCCAGGGCTGTCATTTCAGGCAGCATGCAGGCTATGGAGGGGAAAGCTGAATGAGTATACATGCAGTTCATGTTTTTGAGGTTGCTCTTAGAGCTGCAGGATCTGGAATGTGCCTAAAATAAGCAGTTTTATAGACTGATTTTGTGGCAAGGAAAGAGTTTTGCCCACAAGTTCCAGATGGATAGAATAAAGCACTATAACTGGCTTCATTCAGAGTGTCATTTCCATGGGCCCTCAGATTATGTCATAGGGAGTACAAAAGATGTTCTTCCACGGCAGTGATTTTTCTTCATAGCTGGAAGATACTGGCTTTTAATGTCCTATACCCTGTGGCTTGCAAATCAACTCAAGGGCACAACTATGCAAACAGTACAATTAGAGACTGGGAATAAAGGGATATCCTTCTCAAACCCCTGTGAAGGGTTTACAGAGTGAGACAAGCTTAAGGAACTTAGGCTGGAAGGGAGTTCAGCTAGTCCAGTCACCTCAAGCTGCAACAAGGATGAGGGCTGCTGGATGTTCCCTTATGAAGGTTTTGGGAGGCAACATTCCTTACTGTCTGTGAGAGACTGCAAGACTGAATCAGGTATTGCAATCACCAAAACCTTCCATCCAAATCTCTCACTCCTTAGGATAAAGCCAGTATTTTACATAGCTCTTTTTAATTTGTCTCATCATCTTGGCAAATTCTGAATAATCTAATTCCTAGCTCTGACTAGATTGTTTGGTTAAGCAAAGTAAATCTGAGTAGTAAGTAATGTAAATAAAATGAATAAGTAAATAATAATAAATAAATAGGTACATGTAAGGAAAATCCATCATGAATTCTATAACTGCTACAGCCATTGCTCCCTTTCTTTTTAGTGCTACAATTTCGTTTCCTGACTGAAAAATCTGTCTTTGGTTTGACCCTAATGAATTCTAAAACAAGTTGTAAGAAACAAGGCCACCAATACTAGTTTTAATTCCAAAACAGGTGAAGAGCTATTCATTAAATTCTGTTAGCAAACAGATGAAGTGGCTACTTTGGACAATTGCAGGAAGGAATAAGTTGAGAAGATGGATGCTATAGGAGAAAACAGTTCTCATTTTAATCCTGAACTCCATTTACCTAAAGTAATTTAAGAGCACGAGTTTTAAAAGACTGAAGAATCACTAGGAAGTAGCAGTGAGTCCATTTTATGGAAGTTATGTCTAGAAGGAGCTAAGGAATTGTTGTATTAAATAAATAGACTTAATTGACAATTGAATTTAAGAGGAACTCTTGCAGGTACTAGTTTAATTCCTCAAATTCACTCCTTTCTGATATATATGCGTGTGTGTGTGTGTTTGAAGGGGTTTTTTTGGAGGGTGTGTGTGTTTTGTTTTTATTAAAGCTGAATGTTTTTGGAGAAAATATTTTTACAGAGGTTTTTCTTGGGGTTTCGTGGGTTTTTTTGTGGGGTGTTTATTTTTTGTTTTGCGTTTTGTTTTTGGGTGGTTTTTTTTGCGGGGTGGGTGCTGGTTGGGTTTTTTTTTTGTTTTAGGGGGGTTTAGGGTTTTTGTTGTTGTTGTTGTTGTTTGTTTGTTTTCTGGTTGTTGTGGGGGGTTGGGTTTATATTTAATGTCTCCAAACTTTTGGAATCCCCCCACTAAACTTTCAATAAGTTCACACACTTTTTTTACATTATTTATTTATTTCATAAGTTTTTTAATATTCTTATATCTGAATTTTTGAGTTTTTTCCTTTTTAAGCACTTCTGCTTCACATCTTTACATAAAAGCAAAAGCAAAGATAATAAAATTAGAAGAAAAGCATGTTCTACCCAGCCTACCCTGATGCAATTAATAATTAAGATCAAATGGCTTGTAAAATACCTACCAGTATGATTAAAATGCTATGAAAAGGTTGCTATAAGAATAATTGCTTTCTGTTGAATGTAACCAAAAAACAAATCCATGGTTCAATATCTTGTGTTGTATGTTTTCTGTTTTTAAAATTAATGTGACATAAGGCATTCTTTATGCTAATGTTATAGCTCCTTGGATGAGTTTAACACCATTATCTTCTTTAATGAATAATTCATTCCCTGTTGAAAACTCAACTATATCATTTTTACAGTGTGTAAATGAAACTTTGAAGTGCAATTTAACTTTAAAGAACTTCAGATTGTTGAGAATTCTCGTAAACCGACAAAAAGTGCTGTGCTTGTAGTACTGTCTTGTACTGAAGTGTGAGCACGTTGTGGTGAGCAGGTTTGCAATTCTTAATTTCACTGCTGCTTTTAAAGAATCTTGGAAAGGATTCCTGCTTGGTTTTACTTTATTGGCATTTTTATACACTGTTAGCTATGTCTTTTTGAAAATAAAAATAGTATTTGTGAGCACAGCAAAGCTCATCTCCTCATTGTCCTTGACTATTGAGGAAGAATCTCTGTGGGAAGGTGGTGAAATGGGAGCAATACTCTTTTTCCCACACCAGATCCTAGCCTTCCTGTAAGTCAAACAAAGTCCTTGGTGCAAGTGAGAGGAAAGATGGGTAGATCCGAGGAACTTCTCGGACTTCTTTTAGTGTCTAGTATTCTTTCCTGCCTAAGAAGGTGAGGGCTACAGTTTCCTGTGGGGTTATTTGCCTCCCTGTAGTGATACCTAAATGTTAACTGGAACATTAGGCCTTGTGATTCTGTTCATCTTCCCCATCTCCAAGAAAACTGGGCTCTGAATCTAAATTTTTTTCCTCCATAAAAATGAAATTGTTGGGTTTTAGTCAATGTGGGTATGGAAGAAACAAAATGGGGCGTGCTCTAGCTGAAAAATGGTCAGCCAAGTAATCACCATATCATGTTGACCCTAAAGTTTAATCACAGTACCTAATAATAGATTTCAAGTTTTAGCAGGAACATTCAGTTTATAGGTCAGTCCCATGCTGTCATCTCGTCATTGGACTATACGTGTTTATTTTTATGTGTCACACTTGAATTTAATTACAGGTGGGTTTTATTTTATTGCGTATAAGTAAGTTCATGTAAATTCTGGTATCTGAGGAATTATACTGTGCCATTGGGCTCATATTTTTGAGGCTGTTGGGTGATTGTATGTAAAGCAAGACAGTTAACCAGAATATGTATTTATATCATGTAACAGTGACTTGTTTCCTGATGCTTATTGAGTGTCACCTGTAGTGAGACTTGATTGATTGCTGTGCTTTGATAATAACGTGACTGAATGGGGCATTGCAGGGCTGGGGAATCAGATATGAGTCCTCCCGGGTAAGGAGGTAAATGATAAAACAGGGGACTCTTTCCAGAGAGGCATTTTCCATGCACTAATTTCATGCTAAGCCATGCCTAGTTTGAAAGTTTCCCAATATCTCTAAATCAACTCTGGAAGCTGGGAATGCATCTTACTGTGTAAGTTGTTTTTATTCTCAGTGGAAATAATGGCTTCTGGGTACCAGGGAGCAGCATGTGCTGCTTCTTCCTAGGGGAGCACATTATCAGCTTTCTTTTTATCATGTCCTTGCAACAGATTTTCATTTTAGACATTTTAAGACTACGAGCTGCAATATTTTATAAAACACCACTTAGCAAGTGCATTTGTGCTTACTTCTTTTTCTTTCTGCCCTCCCCTTCCTTCCTTTCTTCCTTCCAAGGTCTCTGAGCTTGCAGGTCAAAGGACTCTAGAGTATTTATCTTAAGTCAGGAAACAAACTGGCCAAAATCAAGCAGCTATACTTGTTCAATTTATTTATTTATTGTATTTCTTTTCCCTGTGTTAAGATTTTCTGTATCTTTAACTGATGATGTCCTCAGAGAAAACAGGCACATGTGCAGACCTGTATTGTTTTACTGCCCTGTATGCTCTTTACTTGGGCAAGGAGTTCCTTGGACGTATCTTTCTAGGACTCTGAATGTTACAAATCTGTGGCACTGTTGTTCTCTGCTAAAGATAAATTATTTGTCAGGTACATTATCCACAGAACAGAGTGAAACTGGGGCAGGAGGAGGCATGAATCATAGCACTTTGCATAATATGCTATCCTTCTGAACATATCTGGCTGCGGACAGAGAACAGTATTTTTTCAAATGAAAAAATAAATCCTGTAGTATTATAGGCACCGAAAAATGGCAATTCTGCTGTCTTCACTTGGCATCTGGAGTTGTGATATTTTTGTTTTATTTCCATGAGCTATCATTACTGAAAGCTTTGCACTTGTCCATCTGCACATTGTGAAATGTAGGCATTTTCATTTTCCTCTCAAATCAATTGTTTAGGATAAGAAATGCTTTATGTTTTTCTAACAACTTTGGATTGTACAAAACATTGAAATAATCAGAGTTTATCCTCCTTTTCAATTCAGAGTTCATGCACTTGTATCCTCCTTTATGTTCCTTTCTCTCTTTGTCAAATGATATCCTTTGAAGTTGAGCACACAAAGACATTCATTTTTTTTCCTTGAATAACACAAGTAGCCATCACCATCAACTATTACATAGGAGATTAGCTTTGTCATTAAGAGGCATAATCCCTATAATACTCGTATTCATCAGGTAACATTTAAATGAAGAAAATGTGCACTATTTAGTCCATGATCCTGGCAGTTCATATTAGAACGTTACATAGAATGTGGGTAGGCAGAATGAAAAAATAATTAGCACACTGTTTTACCTTTTTGGCATTATTTAGTTTAAGATGCTCAAATGTAATTTATAATCACACTTCAATAGCTGTGGTTTCCATACCATTATTTGGCATTTGCTTGTCATAGTGGCGTATTTGTCTCTCCCTATTCAGTGGATTTATTGATCTGTGATGCATCTCAACATTTGCTCAAATATAAGCTAAGGCAATACAAATTTGGGATTATATAAGATAATTTCTTTCCTTCAGTCATTGTTCTGATACCAAAAATATCTGTTCACTTGAATCTAAACGTGACATATTTGTTTTCTGCCAAAGATCTCTGCTTTAATAATATGGGCTATGTAATCTCCTCCTGAAAACTATAGCAGACTATTCAGTGATTCGAGGTAAATGTGTGTTGATGAAACACATACTCAGAAGATGGGCTAGCATGAGCTACAGCAGCCAAACAGGAAGACTGCATATAAATTGCTCAGAACAAGATCTGAACTGAGGCACTGTGCAGACTCGATAGTGATGAGACTTTTGCATGTATGCTGCCCGTCTGTCCCTGATAACTTTTGAATCTGATGGTCAGTTTTAACCCAACACTGAAGGAAGAGTCAAAGTCTTAAAGGTCATGAAGTTCTTATATAAGACTTGAAAATCAGCAGGAAAATATAAGAGGGACATCCAATTGGATGTTTCCTCCAAAAGCAGCTGGCAGATTTCAGACTTCATAGGTTCTGCTTGGCAGCAGTCAGGCAGTGACTGACACTTGCACAGCCAAGACAAGCCACAGAGCACCCTGCCTAATGCCTGGAGCATGCTTCAGAAAACAGTGGGAAACTGCAGAGGAAGGGAGATGTGAAAGAGCAGAACCATGTAGAGTACAAATCCACAGGGAAACTGGGAATGATGTTCCTACTGTCTATTTGTTTCATTGTGTGCTCTGCACTCTATGTATTGGCAAAAGTCTTGAGCAAGATTTAACACAGACCTGAATAACAGCAAAGCAAACAGTGTAGGGCTGTACACTGCACATAAGCAGCATGATAGTTTTACAAGGAATTTCACACAGCTTATATCACCATGGAGTTCCAATTAAGTGTAAAATAATTGCATGTAAGGAAGAGTAGTGCAACAATAGCAGTCCTTGTGATTGAAAACCAAGCTGGTTGGATCAAAACTCAGCCCTGTTGAGGCATAAGAGGGTTCTATACAAGGTACGAATTTGAGACCCATCTGAGGAACAGAGGGGAGATATCATGAATGCAGGTAAGCAAAAATTGCAGACGCACACACATTTCAACAGTTGCCTACAGAGAAGTGATCATTGTGAAGTAGGAAGGGCAGGGAGGAGGCACATCTGTTAAAATGGAAATATAATAAGAAACTTTGTCTTAGGACTTAGGGAGAGAGGAGGTTTCATATCTGGTGATCAGGAAAAAAGTCAGTGTTGCTATTTTCCTCATATTTCTGTCTCATGGCTGCTGATAGTATATTGCTGTGTGACTGAGTACCTTCTAGCTGAAAAGTGATCTTTCACTGTTGATTTATAAGGAAGACACTAATTGAAAAAAAAGTTGGCAAGGTGACTCAGTGGATGGGAAGGGATTCATCTGTTATGCTCTGATGTAAGTCCTGGCAGAACTAGTTACATTATCATTATGTTCCTGGTGTCAAACAGCCAGTTTTGAAATTTTCTGACCCTATTGATATTTTTTGTTTGTTGAGAGTTATGTATGGCTTGTTGATTGAGTTCAACAGCAGGAAAAGCAGTAGTGATCACTTCTGCCCTAGCTGAGAGTCGTTGCAGTCAATGGGAATTTCTGCACCAGGTTTCCAGGGACAATCTGCTAGCCAAAAGGCAAAGGCAGAACTAAATTATCATAGAAAATTGCAGCAGACCTAATTAAGCTAGGTTTGTGGAGAGAGATATTGGTTTTAACCACATGAATATCTATTATCTGCAGTCACTAAAGATGTTTACAGCACAGCCCTCGATAGCAAATCGTGCAGTACCTAGCTAAAATCTATAAGGACTCGCTCTTAGGTGCCTCCATATGGTACAAGGTATTTAATATTAATCCTTAAGATGGCAAGTTTTTGTGACACTTGAAAAATGCTCACATATGCTCATGGTGAGTACCAATATGGCTACAAACAATTTGTGCAGTGTTGATGACACAGCAATCTGCTTTCCCAAACAGTGGTTTTGCAACATGGAAAGATCAGAGAAGCATTTTCTGAGCAAATGCAGGATGCGAAATACTGTTCCTTCAGGAACTGGCATATAGCACACAGTAAGAATCCCATATACCATTTATCATAGGCCTTCTCTGCTAGGAAGGGAAGGCAGTAAAATCCCATTGTAGTATTTTCATTAAGGCAGATGACAAAAGAGACGATATGACCTTATGCTAATCAGAAAAGACGCTTATCAGTGTGGCATGGGCCCAACCAGACTCTTTGCTGAGTGAAGAATTGATTCTCTTCTGCCCTTTTTCCCTCTGGCTGGGATTAGTATCATTATTGATTAATGATCATTATGAAAACGTTGTCCAGAGACCCCAATAAAGATCAGAGCCCCATTGCTAGGGCCTGTTCAGTCCTGATGATTTTACAGGTGTCATAAAACTGGCTTTGTTCTTATTATGCGCTGCTCTATATTGTATTGTGCACAGGCAGGAGTCCTTCAACGAGTGATTGTCAGCCATTTTTGTGGTGTTTTTCCCCAATATATTTATACTGGTCCAGTCCTAGCAGATTTGCTATGCTGAGAGGTAGGAAGGAGGGTTACTAAAGCTAGTTAGTACTGAAGTGCTAATATGACTTTCACAAGTTTCATAGGAGGATGTCTTGGGCTTTTCACGTTAGGAAGTTTTTTGGGGGTGAGTGTTTTCTCCTTTTTGTTACACACAACTTTCGGAGATGAGGCTCCAAGTCATTCCCAAAGTTTGGGGAATTTCCCAAAAAGCCCAACAAAATTTTGTGGGCCTAGAACTTAAATGCTTACAAAGAGGTAAACATGGTTTACTACCATGTGGTGAAAGAGCTGAAGTTAGCCATTGGGTGACACAATGAAAACCTTTTTGTGCCTTCCAACTATGCACGTGAGAGTTAGCAAGTCAGCATAGCCCTGAAAAAACTTCTAGTATCTTGAAGAGAGGCAGTTTGGATCAAAATGTTTCTAAGGTAAAATACACATGATATGCTGGCCAAATGAATGAGAGATCTGCATTGTTTACCCTTTCCCACATGTATCATTGTTTCTTTATAAAGATTGCCTCCATATCTTCATTTTTCCTTGACTTCAGACATGAATTCCTGTTAAAGACTCACTGAATTTTAATGAGCATATATTTTGCAGTAAACCGTTGGATTTTACAGTGCAGTTTATAATACAATTTTGACAATATAGAGTTCAATCTTTGTTAATTGAACGGTCACGTTAAACAAATCTTAGACCCTTAATACAAAATGAGTGCATAAATATGTAGATGTAATCATCTGAACACTGCACATTGTGTCTGCAGAGAAATATATCTGTATAAGACAGGAAGAACTAGAGGCCTTTTTATGGTCTGGCTCCTAAAAAAAGTGTACAGGATCATACTTGGAATAATTCAGCTGGAAGGGACCTACAGTGATCATTAGCCCAAGGGCCTGACCACTTAGGGGCTGACCAAAAGTTAAGGCATGTTATTAAGGACATACTCCAAATGCCTCTTAAACACTGACAGGCATGGAGCATCAGCCACCTATCTGAGAGCCTGTTCCAGTGCCTGACCACCCTCTCAGTGAAGAAACGTTTTCTGATCTCTGGTCTGATCCTCCCCTGGTGCAGCTGTGAACCAGTCCTGTCACCTGATCCGGGGGGGAGAGCTCAGCACCTCCCTCCCCCTGTGCCTCCTCAGGGAGCCATGAGGTTGCCCCTCAGCCTCCTTTTCTCCAAGCTAGACAAAACAAAAGATGAGACAAAACTCCCAGGGCCATCCAATAAAAAGCTGCTATTTGGCAGCATATGTTTAATTAAACACACTGGGCTATATAAATATAGGTGCGGCAAAAAGACAGCTTATGAGATATCTCAGTGAGAGCCTGATTGCAAGTACAATCAAAGGTCTCTTATATGTGCTGCTGAGGGCAAAACTGTTCTGTTGTGCTCAAGCTGAATGATGAGATAAAGTGATTTCAGCTTCCTGAAGGATTTTATCTCTGCTGAACTTCACTATCTCTGTTAGGACTTTGCCTTAAATAAAAGGCAAGTATAAACGGCCACTGTCACATTGAAGACAATAGCTGTTAAAAAGGAATCAAAGACCAACCTTTTTTAATGACTTATTTTTTAATGGAACTCATGTCATTATATCAGCATTTGCCAAGTAGGAGACTTGTATCAAAATACAAGCAACTTATGAGGACACATGTGAAAGGCAGTAATTATAGGTCAGTTTGCTGAAGACTGTTAGGAAAATACATGAAGTGAACGGCAGACATATTGTTACTAAACATTAGGGGCTTTTCTAACTACAAGTTTTTCTACCAAAATACAGGGGACGCTCGACCAGCCTCTCAAACTTTAAGGCTAAAATATGTGGAGTACAGAGAGAAAGTGGTGACCTTTTTGAGGTATATAAAATTCCAAAGGGATTTGAGAGGATAGATGCTACAAGATTATTTGAACTTGTGTCAAACACGAGAACACGAGACATGAACTAAAGCCAAGAAAGGGTCAAATCCTAAAGGAATGAGAGTAGAGTGTGTCTGTGCACAGAGAATAACTATGCTGTATTAAAAATGAGACAATGATATGAACAGTCTTCAGAAGAAATAGGGTTCGGCAAATGTCTAGGGAAAAAACATAGTTGTGGGATGTAGCAATTGGCTGCAGACAATGCAGTGATGTTAAGAGGATCTGATGGCTGCTTCTGGTTTCGTATTTCCCTTGCAGTTTGTGTATGAGCAGTTTCTGTTAAGCGAGAACTGCTCTTCCTGCTAGGAGACATTGCCGTATGTGCAATGCTGGAAGCAGCAACAGTGTGTTTGTGCTGCTTAATAAAACGTTAACCTTCATATGAATGCTACTGTTCGATAGAACCTATGCATGAGTAAAGTCTCCATGCAGAATGTGTCCATAATTGCCTCTCCTTGGATGCATTAATTACTTCATTAGGGTTCTTTATTACAGCTGGTTAACTGCTGCAATACACTGCAGTGCAATAACACTGCACATTCTCTACACCACCACTCCCACGTGTTATGCTGAATGTAGGAAAGAAAACTAGGTAACTCCCTAGGAAAGTAGGGAGCTCTTTATGAAGAACTCATTTCCAGCAGACTTCCAGTGACCTTAGAGTTCCTTTAACTTACAATATGATGACTATCCCCAGTGTCACTCCCACATCCTTCCTCAGTATCATAGGGCACACTAGAGTTCAACTGAAGTATGGCTTGTTTGCTATTCCTATGTGTGAAGTTAGAGATTCCTTCTCCATGCATTTGTCTTGAGATGTGCAAAGGCAGGTTGCCAGACTGCAGAACAATTGAGTGCTTTGCGAATTACTAACTTTGTAACAAATTATTTCTAACATTTATAACAAGTGAAATCAAAGTAATTATTAAGATCTTTCAAGAAAAAACTATTTTCCAAAGACTGACTGTGCTAATAAAAACACTCTGCAAAACAAATTTCATCTCGGAGCATAGACTGTCCAGTTTAATGATTAATTTGCACTAAACATCTCATTAATAGCACAGATTGTTTTGCCAATGCTTCTGAACAAATATAATTAGAAAATTTGTCAAATTCTTTAATGTATTTAGTGCTGCAAGAGACAAAATAGATAAACCATTAGATGCTGCTATTAATTTATTTGCATGGTATGGTGTATTATTTTGTGGTTGGGACCAGAGCTGTTGATCTGTAGAGCTTGCCAGTTCCAGCAGTGGGTTTTCTCCTAGCAGTGTTTTACTGTACCTCACACTCCTGTGTGAAACAAGGCTTGAACTTGGAACTGAAAGTTCCCCATTATCTCAAGGAATGCATAAGAAATGCATTCAGCATAAGAAAGCTGCACAAAGTGAACTGGTTAGTGCCCAAAGCAGAGCCCTGCTCCTCTAGTAATCTCACTACAAAACATAGCTCCAGCATGGGTCCCTTCTGTGGGGTGCAGTCCCTCAGGACCAGATGGCTCCAGTGTGGGCCCCCACAGAGCCACAAGTCCTGCCATTGAACCTACTCCAGTGTGCTTTTACCACAGGATCACAGCCTCCTTCAGGCATTCCCCTGTTGCTGACAGGCTTCGTCTTGGCCAGTGACAGGTTCATCTTGTAGCTGGCTGGCATTGGCCAGCCAGACATTGAGGGAGCTTCTAGCAGCTTCTCACAGAAGCCACCCTCGTAGTGCCCCCACTACCAAAACCTTGCCATGCAAGCCCAGGACAGCTTTGGATTGGGTCTGTTCATTACTCTGATGTTTCAGGAAATAATTTATTGAGGGTTTTAGATCTCTGGTACCTTGCTGGGAGTTTGGGGAGATGGTGGTGGGAATGGAGGGAAGGGAAAGGGGGAGGGAGGGAAGGAGAGAGCAGGGGTTGGGTTTTGTGTGTTTGTCTTTTTTTAATTTGGAGTAGTTTTGTGAGTATTCAGTAGTGGCTCTTCAGCCTGTAGGATTCATATCTCGTGACCCAGCAATTCATATTCCTCCCAGATTGCAGAAATTTGCAAGTTATTCCATCACAGCCTCTGGCTTGCTTTAGTCGAGCATGTGGTTTCCATGAACATTTTTACATGGAACTTTCAACCGTTTTTCAGTGGCTTTCCATGTAAACAAAATTTAGTTGCTGTTGTAACAAGATAAAGCACACACTGAAGTGTCAACAACACAGCTGAAGAGAAGCTGTCTTTGTAGAAAAACTGTGCCAACTTCTCTGGTAGATATCTCTGTAGGTGAATGTGCTTTTATTTTTCTATTTTTTAAGAACAAAATTTTTTAAGGAAATAAGCTTTGTAATAATAGTGTCCTTTTAAGTTTTGCACCAAACCTTCTATGCCTGGTCTGAAACACGCATGAATAAGCTAATCAAATGTATATGCACTTGCACAATACTATATACTATATACTATTGTGTGAGTTGTATTTATAGATTTATTTTTATAAATATAATTTTAATATTTATAATAAGTTTATTGTAAAGATATAAATCTGTGTATTTAGATACATAAAGTGAAATATGAACTGTGACTACCAACAAAATCAAAAATGCATTTTGGAAACAGAGGAATCCCTTTTTAATTCTTAAAAAGAGTTATAAACAGTGTTTGCAACTCCTTCAGACGTTCTCTGAACTAAGATGGATATCTTAATGTATGTGTTTCAAATGCCTGTGCTCCACGCTTCAGTAGCTAGTGTTACTTCTTGACTGTTAAAATCGCATTGTTTGGTGCCAGCATAGAACATCCATGCCAATTTTAACAGCAACTTCATACTACTGTTTGGGTTTTTTATTTTTTATTTTTTTCACCAGAAACTAGAATAAGGTTTAGGTCACACGCCATGCTTCATACAGCTGAATAGCACACTGAAGTTTATGTGGAAAAAGCTATTCATATGCCCTAATTTGTGTAACCATTTTAAAGTCTGAATTCTCCTCTAGCTGGGCTTATTAGCTTAGGTTCAACGTCACACTCATAAGCCTCTTTCTCTGTCAAAGTCAGCTCAGTAAAAAGCAATGTACCTGTGCTCCATGTCGAATTGAACACTACAGATGTGTCCCAGAAGTTCTTGATTCAATTCTTGCCTCTCCTGCAAAAGAACTTGTGTTTGATTTCTGTTTTGCATTGGTTTCACATCTGCAAATAGGACTAAATACCTTTATTGCTGGCTTTTCTCCTTTATGTGTTTTAAGTACTGTGGGACAGGGTTAGTCTTTTGGTACATATTGTTCAGAGCTCCACAAGACACCAATCCAGCTTGATTGTATTATATCCTATTGTAAGATGCATAGTTTTACTCAGTAATACACTTAATAAACAAAAGTAGGCTTTTGCAGATTGTAACTTTTGGGAAATGTTCTAAAACTAATGCAACAGTGACTGTACCAGTTAATCAAGTTGACCTGATATTTTGCACAGCTGAAGATAACATTTCATTTATGCTAGGGGACTATTATAAACAGCCTATCTGCTAGTGCAGCCATCTTAAAGTTCACAAAGATCCCAATTCTAAAGTGACAGCAACTATTGCATCTATGTTATTTGATGCACTGTTTGCATTTGGCAACTATTGCATCAGTGCAATTTTCAGATTTTATTCTTCTTGCTGAAGAGTATTCCACGTTGTACTTCACCTGCTAGCCAGAGCCCAGCACAGTATCATCTTGATGTGTTCAGTACTGTGGCTTAGATACAGAAAATGAAGATTTAAGTTAATAGCAAACTCTGTAGCTTCTTTAAAAATCAATGGACTGTCTAAGCTGACGCGTGTCTCAGCTGAAGGTCTATCCTTGCTGCATTTTCTGACATGGTTTTGACATGTTGTCATTGGACAAATTTTCCAAGTAGTTTATTTTGCAGCAGTTGTGCCATAAAGCTGCTGATGACTTTACAAAATAGTTTTTTGAAGTTCAGACATTATCAAAGCAGTACTTGAATGACTTTTGCAAATTTATGGGGGTTTATGAACAAGCCAGCCTGTAGTTTTGCTCTTCAGCTAGAGTTTATGAGACCTTATGTTGTGTGCTATAGAAAGACAGTTTATTAAATCTGCTTCTCATGAGAGCATATGACTCTAAACTTGCGGGTGGGTATATAACTAACTAACATCCTTGTGTCAGGTTAGAAGTCAAGGACCATCTTAGTGGAATGCCACAGTATCAACACGTAATTTTAGTAGAATCCCTCTATGTTGTATGTCAATAGTAAACTGAAAACCAGAAGTCACATAGCTGCTTACAAATAGAATTACCTCTTGAGAACAGCAACCAATAAAACACCAATCCAAGTATGGTACGAGGACAGTAAGACACTCCTTTTTCTTCAAGAAAGTTAGGCAGAGGTACACCATGTCTCTATTTGCATTAACAGTTCATTAAATACGGAGCATCATCTAACAAAGACTTCTCACAAAAAACGTTCATCAATCAGTGTGCTGAACAAATAATAGCTAATAACAATAAGCTCCTTTCCTTGCTATTTCTAAGTAGCAGTATCAGATTTGTAGGGGGGAAAAAAAACCAAACAAAAAAAAAAACAAAAAAACCCCAACCACCACCCTCCCCCCAAAAAAATCAAAAACAAACAAACAAAACAAAACAAACCACATCAAAAAATAAACTAACAAAAAAAAACCCTGTCGCTTGAAAATCAGAAAGATACAAAAGAAAACCATTATCTCTAAACTGGAGAGAGATTTTTCAGCCTTATCTTCACTGGCCTTTCTCCAAATCCTTCAGATGATTGGCCTCTCTCTGCAAAAACAATAACCAGGAAGCGTTGAGAATGCATTCTTTTCAGTAAAACCTAAAAAGGCACTTTTACTTAATTAGAAAAGATGGAATAATTTTTCCTCAAAAAGGATCAGGTGTCTGGGTTTTCTTTAATTTCATTGTGCCACCTTCCGTGCCTTGATTCTGCTCATTATAAAGATAAGGCTGAAATAGGAATTCAGTGCTGACATTTTGGAGATGGACTTTGGTTCTGCTTTTGCAGTCAAGCTGTGTCTGCAAGGATGAAATTCAATTTGCCTTGCATTTCCTAACACTATAGAAAAAATCATGTGAATCCTACATTTCAAAAAAAAAGGAGGATCTTAAACTTAGTTGAAATGGATGCTATGGGCATTGGGTAGAGCTCCCTCCAGTTTTTGGTGCTGTGACTGCACATTTTGCACATAGTTAAATGATCACACATGAATTGTAAGGGTGGGTGGTCCTTCCAGGAAGAACAGATGGAGTTGTAAACCTTATTAATATTGTCCAGTGAAATGCATGTTTTGTCATGTATTTCTGGAGAATTGTGCTGATGCCCTCCTTCATTATAGCAGCAACCTCCTTCAACCCCCAGCTGTGACCATGGTTGTGTCCACATGTTGATCCAGGAGTATAGGAAATAGGA
>JANHGB010045528.1:0-44045 GCA_026283785.1 Coracopsis vasa | reverse complement strand
GAAAAGCCCACTATTGTTTACAGTTGTGTATGAGCCACTGGTGGCCACCATTAACGTATAACAAATATGCAGTAGCATTTTAGAAGTGATACTGAAGGCAGCTGACAGAACTTAAAAAAAAATCAGAGAAACACACTCAAGGGATAGATCCTATGCAGCTACGAAACAAGATAACAATGTCATAAGAAGGCTCAACTAAAATGAAGAAAATTGCAATTCCAGATAACAGCAGCATCATCAAATCTAACAATTTTTCTTATCTACAGTACAGACATTTTTTCAACCCAGGACAACTGCATAGTCATGGATATTTCTGCATTTCTGTCTCACCTGCCCTCTGACACAACTTCAGGCTCCCACCTCCTCCTTTACTTGTGAAAAGCCCTTTTAGATTGCCAGGATGACCATTATTAAACTCCCACTTCTAAGCTTCTGCTGAAGGCTGTCACCCCTTCCTTCCCCTCTTCCTTCTCCTCTAACCTAAACAACAGATAAAATATTAAGTGTCATCTAGATCAGATTTCATAGTAAGCAAGTGGTACAGGATTATTCTACAAGGCTATAATAATCATGCAATCTTGCTAGAATACATTTCCTTACCACTTAGGTATGATAGACCTCTACAACTACACAAATTCTAGCCCACTGACTCAAACTCTAGAAATGTCTGAGAAAGATAACTATATACAGTGTATTCATTCCCTAATGTTCACATCTACCATAATCATCTTTTTTTTTTTGGAGTTACAAAGGCTTGAATTAAAAGGAGGAAACAGACCTAAACAAGCCAAAGTGGTTTCAAAAGCAGAGTAGTATAAACATCTAACTTTAAAGGCTGCTCAGCACATTGTAGTTGCAACTGAAAACATCTATAAGAAGACATATCTTCAGGACCAAAGGGTCAGCTCACTAAAGCACTGATTCAGAGCAAGTGAAAAATTAATAAGGAAAAAAAAAAGTTATGGTCAAAGAACATCACAACAAGACTAACACGACATCAGATGACCACTAAATTGCAATACAAATCTCTCAGTGACATCCCCATTCCATCCTGAAAGAATTACAGCATTAGAAGAGGTCACAGAGTATCAGAGAGCAATTTCTAGGGTGTTGCTAAGTAAAAGTGCAATCTGATGCTTACAGAATAACTGCACAGCTCAGTTTGCAAGGAGCAGTAAGCACTCCCAAGTTTAAAAAAGTCTTTTGATCTGTTCTTAACTTTAAACCCCACAGACTTTCAAGGGAACAAGACAATCTCTGTGTCAAGGTTTATGTGAGATATGCTGTACACCTGGGGATAACTGGCCACTTCAAATTAATTAATTGCTTAAAAGGAATGTAACTATGTAACAAAAAGATAGATTTTTTTTTTTTTAGTGGCTCTTACAATAGGTTCCACACAAATGCAACTAATTTTACAGTAGTTCCACATATGACTTCTTACTCAACAGCTGGGAACAGAATGCCTGACTTCGCAATAAAATCCACAATTTAAAGGCAATATTAAAATAGCTCTGTGGATCTCTTTCAGCACGAGCTCCATTACACAAGTCTGACATGCAGTCAAGAATCAGAGACAGTTCTCACCCTATGTTAACTGCTATACTACCAATACAGCAAGACAGTTACATGTCTGAAACTAATTAAAACTATTTTATTTGTCAAAAGATACTGTGCTCCTTTTAGGCCATATCAACATTAGCAAACACCATGATACAATGGGAGCAGATCTGCCAAGCAAAACACTTAGTGATGATTCACTTCCTCCACTATACACATTTCATGGGAGTTCACTCTGATATAGAGCTAAACTGGGTTTATCATTTGAATCCCCATTAAAATCCCTGGTGTCCTTGAGAGACAGCTTTGGAGAACATTATTTCATTTATTTTCATTCCAAAAGACCCCAGTTTGTCCAAGTCCTCCTGGACTATCGCAACATCAGGCAGCACCCACAGAACACATACAAGAAAACCACTATTTACCTAGCTAGACATTAGCCTTCTGGTTGTTGAATGCACACCAAAAGCTGTTTACATGCTTACATGTAAAAGGCTGAACCTTTACATTCTGCATGAAACCATCAATCTTAACTGAGGGAAAACAGACAATACGTACAATCATGTTCTAGAAAGAGAGGAAGGCTACAACATTTTATCTGGAAAAATAAAGACTTACTGGACTTACATAAGCCAACAGATTTATTTTCATGTGAAATCAGTCTATTTAAAATTTTACTTTTCCAAACTGTTTAAATAAACCTATGTCACTTCTTCAGATGCTGCTAGTATTGCTCACTAACATTTGGGGGTTTATAACAAGTAGCAGATTTTTTCCCTGTGTCTCTCCTGATAAAGGAACTGCTGCAGAGAAAAGAACCAAAAATGATTCTTCAAGGATTTTCAGACTGTTTTATGAGGGCCTGCTCTAAACTATGAGTAGTTTTCAGCTCCAATTATAAAATATGATACATAATTTTCTCTTTCATTGACACAATGATTAGGTAAAAAGCGTTAACTGGAAGAAAATGGGTCAAACAGAGTTGTTCTTTAGATATACGCACTTTTTTCTTTCCTGTGGACTGTCATAATTCATCATATCACTTTTTGAAAGAAAACATGTAAGAGCCTAGAATTTTCTCACAGAGCTTTATAGTAAAGACTTACAGACCAGTAATCTAAAAGGCCCTCAGCTGGCAAACGCTTTTCCAGCTGTTAAGACGCACAGTTCTTGTCAGGTCAGGCAGCCTGTGCACATCACCTATATTTTGTCACAAAAGTGTTTCCTTTGTATAAGTCTCTTCTCTCTTTTAAAATTTGATTTTAAAAGCTTTTTTGCCCCATCTCTATCACCCCTTTATTATATAAAAAAACAGAACCAATAAATCCCTCTGATAAAACACGTCTCAAGCAGCTGCAAGGAAAGGAAAATTATGTGCAGAAGATTTCAAGACAAAATGAGAAAGAATAATTAAAGTTTCTTTTATGAACAATGGACACTCTAGGTTTGTTCCATTTCTAAACTTCTGCAATCTATTCAGTGTTAACTTACTTAGCTGAGTTTTTACTAGGAGGAATTGGACAGTTCTTAAAAAATACAATGGGTACAAGCAGGATGAGCAGTTCAGTTGAAATAGTTTTAAGGTGATTTTTTCGTGGTCTGGTTGGCTTTTGCAATTAAACCAAAAAAGCATTAGAAATGCAAACCCTGAAAGTGCTTGGATCATACTCATTGAAATGAGGCAAAGAACTTGCCATACAAGAAATGTCAATTGTTTAAGAGCTTGAGGAGCCACTTTAACTAAAATGAGACTGCTTTACATCAGTTCAAGAGTATAAAAAAGGACTTAGATTTAATACAGTGCCTTTAATACCTTTTATCTACATGAGCACTTGATCCTGCATATAAAAATTATAAATTTAACAGCACTGATGTACTGGATATCATATAACAGCAAAAAATATTTTATTCCTTTACTAAAATAATTCTCTGTCAAAGCAAAGATAAGCTTTAGCTGTGAATAACTAAGAACTGAGCAAGATCAAAACTCAGGGTCAGTTTTTAGTAAATAAAAGGGGGAGACTCATGCTTGCAAAGTACACCATGCAAACATACCAGTACCTTGAACTCTAAGTAGGGCTTAACCTACAAATATAATATTCATGGATTCATGTTTGTACACATAGGTGTTTTTATTTCATACCACCCAAATGCATAACCACCTAAATACTTCTCTTCATAGGGAATATTAGGCAGAGAAAGTACTGTGCAGACATACCAGAATGTCTTGGAGACGAAACAAACAACAAAAGCCAACAAACATCAAAGCCTATGTATTGCAATGAAGTACAAAGATGAAGTTCACCCAGAGCCAGAGAGAAAGCAGAAAGAAATATGAAAATAAATGCTCTAAGTGTAGTAATTTCCTTCAAGAATGCTGTAAGCTCATGTGAAAGGCACTGAAATTAATACAAGTATTTAAATATACATACAGGCACATGTTTGTTATGGTAATAAATAGCACTGAAGAAAATTTAAAGCTAGCATTTTTCCTTGTTGAACAAACTTCATTAGTGCACAACAGCACATCAGTTAAACTAATAAATCCCATTATAGGATTAAAAAAGGCTTGTGATTGCAAAAACATATTTTACAACATGCAGGACAATACAATGGACAAGATACGAGAGTCTCCATGTACATATCACAAGAAGTGTACTGCTAGCTATTGGAATAGCACACATGTTTCTAAAAGGTCACCTGCCCTATTGTGTCATGGTCATTTTGGATCACAACAATACCAGCAGCTTTGCATACCAATCATCCAAAATACTGGAGCATTGCATGCACTTGCAAAGTTTTGAGCCACTGGTTGCTCCCTTCCCCAGGGTTTTGCCTCTACACTATTGACTTCTACTTCGACCACAATTTCCAATCTTCTCACTATTTAAAAAGCATCTGTCACATACTTGGCTTAGTTTAATACAATTATAACACTGACAGTTACTACAAAGTAAGCTCTACTTTATTCTACAAGCTGAGACCAAAGCACAAGATAAACAAGAAAGCACTTGCTGAAGGTAAACTGTAAGTAAAAAGCTTTCTATTAAGTGAGCACATCCTTCAATTTTGCAAGAAGGACCAAATCAAATTATTCTGAATTGCTGTCAGAGCAAAACTAAGGAGATGCTTTGTTAAATTACTGAGCAGATTCAAGAAGAATCTGTCTGTGGTTATGGAGAGAGACTTCACAGGGGAAGTTCAGGTTAGATATAAGGAAGAAGCTCTTTACTATGAGGGTGGTGAAGCACTGGAACAGGTTGCCCAAAGAAGTGGTAAATGCTTCATCCCTGGCAGTGTCCAAGGCCAAGTTGGACAAAGCCTTGAGTGACATGATCTAGTGTGAGACATCCTTACCCATGGAAGGGAGGTTGGAACCAGATGATCTTAAAGTCTTTCCCAGCCCAAACCATTCTATGATTCTACGTAAGTTACCATTGATAAAATAACAACTTCCTTCTCAGG
Source organism: Coracopsis vasa (assembly GCA_026283785.1). Classification (NCBI taxonomy): domain Eukaryota; kingdom Metazoa; phylum Chordata; class Aves; order Psittaciformes; family Psittacidae; genus Coracopsis; species Coracopsis vasa. The sequence continues at coordinate 39,020 of JANHGB010045528.1, read as the reverse complement.
TACAGTCATCTCTCATATTTTATGATTTAAGTCAAAAACATGCAAAAACAACTTTGAAGGAATCCTTCTACTCCTGCATTAACAGGCCTGTCCATTTGCTTGGGGTTTTTTATCCTGTGCCAAGTGCTGGTTGCTGCCTCAGGAAAAATATGGTACCAGACATTCCATGATCCTGGTTTTCTGTTGGGATTTTTCTGGTTTTGGTTTGGTTTTTTTTCATGGCATATACTATATTTTTCAAATTATTTAGCAGCACCTTAGAGCAATACAGTACATTATATACAAAGGTTGTAAAATTACAAAAAACCCACAACCAACCAACCAAAAACCCCACCACCATAACGCATTGTTTCAAACAAAAACCTGGGGTATTCTTTATCTGCATCATAAAAAACTATTGTAGTCATTCTCAAAATTCAAGGACTCTGACACTACAGGCATGTAGGAAGAAAAAAAGCTAACAGAGACAAATGCTTGTGAGTTAACTCATTCAAGGCTTTCACACATGCTAAAAGCTTAATTTCTTGTGTTTTGGTTCAAAATTTCAAGGAGTGAACCTCAGTATTGGCCAGCCAAATCAATACCAGAGATAAGAGATCTGTCAGCCAAAGTATCCAAAACTATGCTTCAACATCAAGGTCAGGAAAGCTTTCTTATGTCCAAACAAAAAGAGTGTCTCTGCTGCATGTCTGTTTTGACTTGTGACGCAGCTTGTCCTGGCAAGCAGTCCAGGCGGCAGTCGTCACTCTCAGTATAAAATGAGGCTACCTCAAGTGCTAATTTGCTCATTTACAAGACCTACAAAGGGGTTGAGAGGTACCAACTGAAGCTGAATATATCTTTGAAAATAGAAAGCTTTGAAAAACTCTGCCTCTTTCCCCTTTCTCTCTCCCTAAAGAAAAGCAGAATCTCTTGGAAAAGATGGTACTGGAAACTCTGAATCCAATGCACTACAACATCACAAGCCTAGTACCAGATACGATGCCAGTGGCCACAGTGCCCGTACTCATTCTCATGTGCTTTCTGCTTCTAATATGGAATCATGAAGAAACTTCATCAATACCAGGTAAATTACCTTTTTTGTTTCTCAAATTTAAGTGGGAAAGTAATGCTGAGTAATGACTGCATGCCAACAAAATTTACTAAGAGTCAGTTTCAATAATACAGTTTTTCAAATAATTAATAAATCAGGCTCACTCTAACCTCAGAACTTCCATAATAAACCTGGCTTGGCTATGCAAGTATATGATATTCAGTTTTCTGATTTATTATGTATATGCTAGAAAGATATCACACCATTTTACAAATTCTAGATGTTCATATTTTTATGTGCATTATAAACTAATTTTTACAGACTAAGTTTAAAGCTTTCTAAATTATCTTTACTAGACACACACTATTATCTAGGAAATTGTTCAGATTTTAGTAGATTATAATTTTTTCTCTCCATGTTTAACACCAGGGACCCTAAAGAACAGAAAAACATTAAGTGTTTTCCTTTTCTGAGGGCCCCTTCTCTAATGTGGGGGGTTCATGGTAGACCTTACTGATTCAGCCTATATTTCATTAGATTCAATGCAATTACATACTCCATGAATGAGTGCAGTGTACACATCTCACAAAGGCATTTGACAAGAATAGTCCTAAACCGATGCAGAGGCAACTGAATGAAATTCTGAGAGAAGATCCTCTCCAAACATCCTTCAATATGCTAAAAATCTTCAAAAGTTAAGGATTTGTGAAAATAAAAATTTAGAAATCATATGCAATTTTTCTAGATCTTATCTTCTTTCTAATATGTAACCATAAAACAAAAACATAAGCAATCTCAAAGCAGCAGTTTGAAATTGTACAAAGTAATGAATGTCATTAGTTGTATGTACAATGCAGGGGCAAGTTTCTCCAATGCAGGCCTTGACTGTCATGTCTAAAAGCTCCTTTCAAATGGGTGATGCTCGGAGGTTTATTCTTGTCAGTGACCACTTCTGAGACCAAACTTTTCTTACGCTGTTTCTTAGGGCCAGGATACTGTATGGGAATCGGTCCCCTCATTTCACATGGGAGATTTCTTTGGATGGGAGTAGGTAATGCCTGCAACTACTACAATAAGACATATGGAGAATTTGTGAGAGTTTGGATCAGCGGTGAAGAAACATTTATAATTAGCAAGTAAATCCTTATTTTCTATCCTTAATAATATGAAGAGCTTTTTCATATTTTTACACCCTCTTTGCTACTTTTCTCCTAAAGTAAAATTGAAGTTATTTTCAAAAATTATCCTAACATCAACCTTTTACTTCCTGCTGTTCACAGACCTTTTCCTAATCTGTTGTTTCATTAAAGGTTCTGCTATTGAAGTCTATGGGAATTCTCTCATTTTCTTTGTGGAAAGGAAGATTAAGCACTGTGGCTCAATCATAAGAAATGTTTACCATCTCTTTTATTATTCCATTTAACATTAGGATTATGCATTATATCGGAACCTAAAGTGATGCAATGCAGGATTAAGCCAAATTTTAGTTTCCTGGGTTCTTAAATTTCTCCTTACAATGGGAATAATGCTTGAAGACTATGGCGCCAATTCAGCAAGCTAATTAAGCAAATGCAGTGTTATAGGATTAACAATTAACAGGATTACTCAGACTTCAGTTATACACAGTATTAAACATAACTGCAGTCTGTCATTTTATTAGCTGTAGTGAACAGCTGCTTTAATGTTAACACTGGATCTTCCAGGTGCATATGAGCTATGCCATGAAAAAGAAAAACACACCCAAAAAATTAAAAATCGTTACCATGTGTAACTGATGAAGAATCACAAACTTTTTATTAGCAATGTCAGTCAATCTGTACTCAGCTTTCATTATGCAAAAGCTTTTGAAAGACACCATAGTATAGGGGACTACCACAGGATCTGCTATGTGAAGCAAGTCAGCTTCATCTCTGGTTTTACCACAGTAAAATGAGGTAAACATGACAAGAAAACTATATAAATTCTTATTCTACACAAGTATTGCAAATATCAACCAATGCACTGCAAAACTAAACATAACCTGAATTTTGTAGGAGTGTACTATTTTCCCCAATGTCATCTGAATTTTGACCATGAAATCTAATCATGCTGAGATACTAATGCACAGAGAGAAGGAGTCACAGTCTTAGTTACAGCAGATGTCTTTTGGAAGACTTAATTAAATAGTTTTGTAAGGAAGATATGCTTATACAAGGTCATATGTCAAAATCCTCCCTTAAAACATTATTTTGTCTCTCCTATGTAGATGTGCGGAATAGAGGGAAGCAAAATGAGCATCCTGCATGTTTCCATTCCTCAGCACAGCTGTCATAATTCAACATCATCTTTTCATGTTCGTGAAAATATAGATGATGGCCTTGAATGTGCAAAAAGCCTTTAAGATTAACTTTACCTCTAGACACGCAAAACTAGGGTGTAAAAACCCAGCACTGCCCAAGTCAATAGCAAAAGTCCTATGTACTCTGCTTCACTCTAAAAATAAATTAAACCCATGTAAGAAGTCTGGGATTTGATCCATTGAATATGCTACATGGTAAAGAAAGTAGGGTATTGTTTCATTTCAATCTCTTTTCTGTTTTTCTTTCTTTTTCTTGGATTTCATTTGATCAGGTTTTTACCATGTCAATGTTTCTAAAATTCTATCTCCCCCTAAAAGAAATTGTATCTTAAAGCAATAATGCTGGTCACAATCTGCTTGCCAGCATGTGTAAATAAACCTTGTAAACTGTAAAAAGAAACGTACATATCACTGATTTCCCTAACATATCTAGGAACATTTATCCCACATATATAATCATATTGTGATGCTGCATATGTAAATGGTACATATGTATTTATCCTTTCTGTATGTGTCTGTGAATGATCAAATAGCTATAAAAGTATAGCTGTAATTTAATATACATCATAACGAAATTAGCGACTGTCAAACACTTACAATTTATCTTCTGAAATATGTGGCATTGATCATTGCTTGATTATATCATATATCTATATATGTCTATGTATACACACTATTCAGATTAAAATATTTTTTAAACCATTTGCATTTTAACTTAAAAATAGTTTTAAATCTGAACAGAATACATTATATACAATCCAAAGGCATTTCTCAGTAATCATGTAAAAGGAAAAAATCACTTAAGGTCAAGCATTATGTATCCTACTAAATTAAGATTGCAAGTCTACTTCAGAGCTATAGAATGACAGTGGGAAAGGTCTGTGTACAGTCTATGAAGCAGTATTTTTGGTTTGGGCTTTTTTCTCCCTCTGTTTCTTTCCTAGATCCTCAAGTGTGTTCCATGTAATGAAACACTGGCATTATGTTTCTCGATTTGGGAGCAAGCTTGGATTACAATGCATTGGCATGTATGAAAATGGGATCATATTCAATAACAACCCAGCACACTGGAAAGAAATTCGACCCTTTTTCACCAAAGGTAAATCAGTGTGCATTAATTCACTGCATCACTCTCTTCTGAAATGCTTTTTGCCCTTTGGAAACTTAAATTACAGAAATCAGTTCTCTTTATATATCCCATAGAATTATTTTATTGCACCTTCTTTCACACTTATCCTGCTTGGTGTGCTATTTGAAATGCTCCTGAAATTGCTTCACAGATTTTTAATCTCATCCAATTTAATGGTACCTACAAGCTGTGGTTTTAAATGTTTTTACATTTCAAGTCCAGCATGTACATTAGCTCAACTGCACTTCCATAAATACAGTTGGGTGTTCCTATCCCAGCTCTAGCTTCAGCTCTAACTGGGGAAAAAAGAAAAAAGCAAAAAAAAAGAAAAGCTTTCATTTCAAAATTAATTTAGAAGATTTCACAGGAAATCTATTTATTAATCCTTTAATATACTAGGAGTCAATGTAGGAACAGAGAAAAAGAATTAATTAACATCACTAAGTTGAAATCAAACAGGAAATTGCATTAACTCCTCCTTTCCACAGACTGAAGGTTTTCAGCAACTAGTTAGAACTATTTCCTTCCTAACAAAACTGCCACACTTGTGCTGCAAGCTCCACAGTTCAGAAAAGATTCTCACCAGCTGAGACTGCAGTAGTTTCTGACAGTGATTCCAGAATCTGAAAATAAAAATAAAGCCATAACCTGTAGAAAACAATTATCCATTGGTTTAAATTTGCTATATTATTTTGTTGATATATCTGTGGTCCTCCATGACACTTGGCCCTTCGATTTGATTTTGCTATTGAAAAATAACAGCAACTTTGTACTGGTTGAAGATGACTTGAATTTTTTCATTTATTTATTTTTCTACTTATTCCTAGAACTACCAGTCCTTTCTATTTACAGAACTGACCTCCTCTCTTCTCAGTTACAAACATCCAATCCTTCTCAACATATATTGGATAATGTCCTTGAGGCAAATATCCTTCCTTAATGTGGTGTGGACCTAGCATTAAATTTGTGAGATAAAGTAGCTGGATGCAAGCCATGTTTGGGCTTCAGGTTCATTGCCATTTTAACTCAAAATACTTACAATTTTGCTTTCAAAAGATGATAAATCACTAAGTTTCAGAATGGTTTTAAATCAGTCATTCACATGATAATGTTTTACATTGTATTGACACCTTTATCACCAATTTATTAATTATAAAGAAGGTTCAAAAGTTAACCAATCTTTTGATCATTTTGCACATGTATTTCAGCTCTGTCTGGTCCTGGTCTTGTGCGCATGATAGCAATTTGTGTTGAATCAACAATTAATCACCTGGACAAATTAGAGGAAGTAACCACTGAAGTAGGAAACATCAATGTGTTGAATCTTATGAGACGGATCATGCTTGACACATCTAACAAGCTTTTTCTCGGGATTCCTTTGGATGGTACCAACTGCTTTATTTTTATACTTTGTGGTGGATCTAAAATGCATGTCCAAGGAAAACTCACTGACATTACTCACCAGTTTTGTTCCAGAAAACAGAGCAAGAACAGACTTTAATATGACCATATTATTAATTGAAATAAATGAGTCATTTTATAGAAAGAATTTTATATGAATAGAAATATACATTAGCTTGTCACACTCACCTTAAATACTACCATATAGAGAGGGGTTTTTTAAGCACTGAGTTGGTGCAATACCAATATTATATGCACATAAGAATAGGAAGTCTTTCCATCAAACTAAATTATTTCCTTGAAAAGTCTGCCTGACAATTTATGTCTTCTGTGATTTCTTCGTCCTCAAAACCATGTGACTGAAATAACATTATTGTGATGTTTAATTACCCCATTTCAACATGTTGTAAGAGTTCTGCTTCTGCTCCCTTGTGGGAGGGCATTTGGCTTTGGTTGACACACCACTGTCTCTATTTAACTAGCTACCAAGAGGTTTTACAAAGATCTATACTTTTTCTACAGTGTGCTACAAATGTTTCCTAATACTTTCTACCACCATTAAAAACAACCATTTATCAAAATCCCATGAGTAGGGAACAAGGCCTTATTAATTATTTTTTTTAAGCATTTTGATATTTGACTATTGAGGCTTGTATTTTATACTCCTTTTTGTTAATATTTCTTTTCAGAAAGTGCCATTGTCCTCAAGATTCAAAACTACTTTGATGCTTGGCAAGCACTTCTTTTAAAGCCTGACTTCTTTTTTAAGATTTCTTGGCTGTGCAAGAAATATGAAGAGGCAGCGTAAGTATCAGCAGTTTTACAAATCGTTTGCATGGGATCCTTTCTTTCTGTGAAGATTTTCATTGATGTTTTCCTCTGACTTTTAGAAGATAAATTGTGAAACCTGCAAAGGTGGCTGGAGGAAGTCCCCTGTCTGCAGACCTAAGATAGGATCAGAACAAGATTTGCCATGATGCTATATGTGGCTTATCGCAGGGGATAATTTAAGGCTGTTGTCTATTTAGCCCTGTTTTACTCACCAAAATATTAGTTAATACCAGCTCAAATGTGAAATTAAATTGAAACCACTGGTTAAGTTCAAACAGACATTGAAAAGCCATCATATGGAGTGAAGTTACCATTTGCCATTGAGTTAAAGATGGTCAAATAGTAAGCTACAGCTCATCCAAAGAAGAAAACCATCTCTGTTCATGACTGTATCCCAGAAGAGTTCATCCCTGAACATAATTCTATTTATTGGTTCCCTCAGCATGCATTATTGAGCCAACCACTCATTTTTTAGTTAAAACCTGGTACTCGGCATGATAACCCACTTCAAGGGGGTTTTTTAATCCTAAATAAGGAACAAATACATTTTGCCATTTTACTCTTCCTCAAAAATACAAAATGCATTTTCTATTTTTATGATTCCATTTTCTGTCTTCTGCCAAAAGAGGACTGGCTATAAAAAGAGCTGGCAACCAGTTTATTCATTTTGGATTTGGACTCTAGCTAGTGAGAGAAACTACTACTTATAAAGCATGTGTAATAAATAGTTTTGATAGTGCTATATAACATAAAGTCTTTAAAGGAAAGATGGAGATTCATCTAAAATAACTGACAACTCTTACCAGCTAGACACAACATTTTGCTTCCCTAACATTTGCTTCTTAGTTTTATTATGGCACTGATTAGTGCTTTACCCTGTGATTCTAATAACAGCTAACTGTGGTGGCCCAGTTATTACTAGAAGCCCCTGCAGGCAAATATTGATGTTTCAAAGGCAGTCCCATTAAGATGGGCTTATTCATAAATTTCTATTGCATAAAAATTATAAGGATCACTAGAGTTAATACAATACAAAAAATACCTCAGGGCATGATGACTTCTAACATTCTTCTGATAAAGTTTGCAAAAAGGACTACTTGCTATTTCTAATACATAGAAGATGTTAGAAATAATGACAACTTTACCAGGTTAAAGGTTTTAAATGTATTTACCCCTTCAAAGCCAGTAAATTTTTCTATCTCAACAATAACAAGCACAAATGGAAGGCCTGAGGATTAAATTCAAAAACTTTTCAAAATACTTTTTAAAAAGCATTGCTGACACATCTATTGCTAATTGAAAATCTCAATTATAAAAAACTGTTGGACATTGCTTTGTTTTCACCTCTGAAATACAAACCTTTGACCCAGTATTATTTAAATATGAAAAATTTGGATCAACCCTACTTTCAAGGTAGTCCAGTTTTTCTAACAATTATTCCTCATGTTCTCTAGGTTCATTTTATTAGCTGATAAACTACAGTATAAAAGATAAATAAACAAATTCTTTGGAAATGTTTATAAATCTTTAAAAACTCCATTAATATCATATACAGACATATTATCATCCTTTTCAGCCTATCCTATAGAAAGATTTTACCCCAAACTAGTAAGCAATTATTTAATAAGAAAGAAGAAAATACACCTTCCTTTAGTATTATTCCTTTTGCAGAGAGCCACATAGCCACTCTTCAGAATATTTCATTTCTGCCATCCTTAGATATTATTCTTGGTATAATCTCTATGCTTCTGGTCATACCCTAGTGCACACCAGAAGTCTGCAGATATTTATCAATATGTTGGATTTCATCTGTTTTCAGCAAGGATCTGAAAGGAGCAATGGAAATCTTAATAGAACAGAAACGACAAATGCTTTCCACTGTTGAAAAGCTGGATGAACACATGGATTTTGCATCTCAGTTGATTTTTGCACAGGTATTGGCAATGTACTCAAAATATGGTTAACTTTGATTTTTCTGACATTCCTGGCAATAACAACACAGGCTTTGCCACTTAAACTTTATGTATCCATCTGAAAGTCATATCTTCATAAAGGGATATAGAAATTAGCTGGTTCGGTAGAGTTCCTAACAGTGATTCAAACATTGAATACTTGCATTTTGGGGAACAGGTGCTTTTCTGATATTTTTTTTTTTTTAATAACTTAAACAACATCCTTAAAACTCTTGCATCTGTCCCTGAATGTCCTCCACGCTTTCCCTAACCCTTGTATTTTATCTTGATTTATTGCATTTTGTTGCAAAGGCTTTAAATGCTATGTAAATCCTATCTTGTATAATCTCTGACAACTCACCAACTGTGAGGAAAGGCAATAAATCACTAAGAATACAAGCTAAAAGCAAACTTTTGTTTTTCAGTAAGATAATACACACCCATCAAAACAGGAGGTTTCTGGTTTTCTCCAAAAGAAAAAAAAAAGACTGTGAGATAGACTGTAAGGATTTTTACTTTTGCTTAAAACAGATACTCTAGATCCTTCCCATTCTATTGCTGTAGGACCTTTGTTGGCATCAGAGGTCAGCAATCCATGTTTTCTCTAAAATTTCCAATTTTTTTCAGAACAGAGGGGATCTGACTGCTGAGAACGTGAACCAGTGTGTGCTGGAGATGATGATTGCTGCTCCTGATACTCTGTCTGTGACTCTCTTCTTTATGCTAATACTGATTGCAGAGCACCCCACAGTGGAAGAAGAGATGATGAGAGAAATTGAAACTGTTATGGGTAAGCAGGAGATGCAAAGTCAGTGATGTGGGAATATAATTTTGCTTCAGCAGTGATCAGATTTTGAGTATTCAAAGGCTGAAAATTCTGCTTTCTTTTATCAGAAGCATTTGCTGTAAAATACATGAACTACCATTTTATGCAATCGATTTTATTCAAGGTCAAATGAAAGAAAATGGGCAATTCACAAGATAATTTCAAATAGGAGTCATCAGAACTGACAATCTATTAGAAAGAATGTGCTATATTTACTCCTCAGCAACAGCACAGAAAATCAGTGCTCATAAGTTTCAGCCCAATAGATTTAATTGAAATTTTCTATTTACTTTGAAATAGCAAAAGAGGACACTAATTTCAAGTACTTCACCAATATTTCTCTGTGTATGTCCAGAACCTACCTAATGTTTCACCATGACTGCAGAAGGGAAAAATTACAGAAAATTAAAATTATATTCTGCTGTCATCCATTTGTATAGCAAACTGGTCTCTTCCAAGTACTAATTATTAACTATTCAAAACACAAGATATTCCAAATTTTGATTCTTCCCCTTCTCTAGACTTCATTCAAAGCCTGCACTGGAGTAATATAGAATCTAATTTCATCCATTCTTACTCAAGATTTACTTCTGGTCAGTTAAACACTGAAAAATGTATAACAACTTCTTTACTCTTTTTACAAGGTGCTTTTAATAAGCCTTATTTTATTGTCCTCATGAGAGTTAAGTACTCATCTTTCCTATTTCCTTTTGACAGCTTTGATTTCTAAGGCAGTAGCATATTGTTGCTTTTTCCTTAAGCAAAAAAAAAAAAAAAAAAAAAATAAACAACTGAGGTAGTAAAGCTGCCTTTTATGTTGGAAAACTGCCGCGGTAGATAAAATTCCCTGTAGTTCTTTAACTGCTTGTGACTTGAAACTTAAAGTAAGGCTCCCACTAGCAGCCCATTGTGGCACTGACACTGCTGCTGATGGCATCGAGCTGGGAAGAAGTTACTCAAGGTAACTGAAATAGTCAGTCCATAGTAGGACCTTGCTGTACATCCAGCCAAACTCAACCTCATGGTGAAAATCTGAGGTACCCCTACAGTTCTCTGCTATCTGTAGAGTATTCCCAGATTCTGTTTGCTGTCAGCTCTCAGAAGTTTTCTTTGTTGTGTCTTGTTCTCAGCCATAAAAAAGTCAGGGAAGGACTTTTGTCACTGACAAGAAAGCAAAACAAAGACTGGTCTTAAGAAGGAGAGAAGATAATAAATTAATGAACTAGGGTTTATGCTGATGAACAATATACCAGATTTCCAAAACGTGTAAGACTACATAAAACTTATTAGAAGCTGTTGGATCCTTCCTACCGTTCAGGACCCGAGAACCTTCCAAAATGTTTTGTAGTTGTACAATGAAGCCATTAAATTCCTAACCAATTCTTCGCCACATGTTTTCTTCCCCAAGGTGACAGAGACATACAGAGTGAGGACATGCCGAACTTAAAAGTTGTGGAGAATTTTATTTATGAGAGCATGAGGTACCAGCCAGTTGTGGACTTGATCATGCGAAAAGCTTTACAAGATGATGTAATTGATGGCTATCCTGTGAAAAAGGGGACAAACATTATTCTCAATATTGGACGTATGCATAAGCTTGAATTCTTCCCAAAGCCAAATGAGTTTTCTCTTGAAAATTTTGAGAAAAATGTAAGTTTCCTATCTTACTTCTTACAGAAAATTGGGTATTCTTGATAATGTCTCTTCCTCTTATTTTGATCAGGAAATTTGTGACCATAAGACTGCTTTCCCTTTGTCTAAGTGCCTAGTTAGCTGTACATCATTATTTATGAAGCTGGGTGGATTTTTTTCCTATCAAAGTCTCTTTTAATTAAAAAATAATTATGAAATCAAAACCAAAGTTTTCCCAAACATCTTAATTTTAATTGAAATTTCTGATTAAATTTGTCAAAGATGTGCATAGTTCCCATTATATCCCCTGACACTAGACAAAACAAAGAGGTTTTGGGGGTGCTACACCCAAAACACTGAGGCCATGTGAGGATTTTCTGGAGGGATGAAGCAGTATAGTGATTCTTGAGAAAGTGAGAATCTAGCACACATTTTTTTTAAATCCTAAATAAAAATACACATGTAGAACAAAATTAAAATCCTAAATTTGAACCAGCTCAGCACTGCAGATGTTGAGTAACTCAGTCCCAGTTCAGCTCAGCATTCCAATTTAAGTTATATTCTAACTCCTCAAAGAATGAGCATTTTCTTTAGTCTACATTACTGAGTCCGGTATCAAAAGCAAGATGTGAATTTTTTTACCTATGTGCAATCCTATCAAAAATCTTGGAGTACCATGTGTGCCACAGACAGAAATGAGCACTAAACAACCTGGTTAACTTCTTTAAACTCCTGTGTGACTACCCATAGCAAACTCTGCACTCGGTATTGAAAACAACAGATCAAGAACAAAGTCATAGTAGAAAATTCAAGAAAAGAGAAAGTGATTGAGTTCATTGAAATAACTGCTCACTGTGAACTGTTTCTATTTTGCCACCCATTATTTTCATTGTAAGCATTTCTATCAAAATGGATTTCCTGCTCATTTTATAAGTACATTTTGCTTCTAAAAATATTTCCCCTTGACCAAATGTTTAACCACACATTTTCTATCTGACTTGATGCATTCTCTTTGCCACATAATTATTCTAGCAGGCACAATTTTCACACGGTTTTCTAAGTGAATAGCAACCCACACCAGTATTTATGATAAGATGGGCATTGTTAGAATCCAAACATTTTTCCATTTTCCCAGGCTGTGCATTTGCCATTGTGCTGTACTGCCAGCTGCTGTACTTGCTCTGTATTATAAACACTTGTATTTACCTATCATTTTTTTTAAAAGTATGGCTCAGTTTATTTGAAAAACTTTAAAGGGAGAACATTTTTCAGCCTGAGAATGAGAAAAAAAGGACACTCTTCTAGACAATTTAATATAAAGCAACCTTTTCTATGTTATTCTTGGGTTAAATAGGAGGTCAGAAGACAGCCAATATCTTACTTTTTAAAAGAAAACTACACAGATGAAGAAAAGAATTTATTTATAGCCAGACTTGCCTTTTCTTACTCATAACAATTATCTTTGCAAATCATTAGCAGTACTATTCATGCTGTTGGCTGCTTTGGATAACTGATCTACTCAATGTCAACAAAAGTAGGAGAAACTGGCTGTGCGTTCTTCAGCAGTTCTGGGAACCCTGCATTTCACATTTTAGTTGATAGGACAAGAGATAATTTTGTGTTATCTCTCTATTAGGTATCAAATAAAATTTTCACTATTACATTTTATGACAAATTAATTCTCGGGAACACTAGCTTTTCAATGACAATTGTAGGTTCAGGGCTTTATGATTCTCCTTAGGCAAGGCATCAGCCTGTTTCTCAGATATTTATGAGCTTTGTAATGAACATTTCCTGAAAAAAATGTTTTTAATGAACTTTAATATGGGTTGAAGAGCAAAAAGCTTCGCTCTATTTCACAGCTTGTGGAAAAAATCCCTGTAGTTCACAGGATGAACAGACTGAAACACACAGGGAGAATTCAATTGCTTAACCCTACAGTCACTGCTATCTCAGCATTTCAAATGGTATGCCTTTCCTAGGTGTGTCTGTTTTCATCTGACCTGGATGGGAGGGGTTGTTCAGTGTAAAGGAAAGAAGTAATTGCTCTTAAGAGATTCTTTCCACAAGTTTTTCAGAATCTTTCTGCTACAAATTTCAATCATAATTTTCACAAGTTTTATGAAGAAAAAATCATCTTAAAGTTCATTCCTCATGTTATTCTGTGCAGGTTCCTTCACGCTATTTCCAGCCCTTTGGATTTGGCCCTCGGGGCTGTGTAGGAAAGTTTATTGCCATGGTAATGATGAAAGCAATTCTGGTGACCCTTCTGAGACGCTGCAGAGTACAGACAATGAAAGGAAGAGGCCTTAACAACATCCAGAAAAACAATGACTTATCCATGCACCCAATAGAAAGGCAACCACTGCTGGAGATGGTTTTCACACCAAGAAGAAACACAAACAAGAACCAGGGTGACTAAAATGGATCAGCATTAAAGTTACTGGGCTTTCTCAGTCATAGCAACTATGAAATACACATCACAGAGTAAAACATTTTGTTGCCCCTAAATGGCTACAACTTCCACTGACAACTTGTTCTGCCTGCATAGCAGAACCAGGTTCTGGCCACAACTTTGAAGTAATAAAATAATCCTGTTGCTAGGTGATTCCACAATAGATGCAGGATTCCTGGCTACTTTTTAAAACCAAGTTCAGATGATGTTATGCTTTGCTTTTCAAACAGTGCAAGTTAAAAGGTTTGGGGGTCAACAAAAGAACAAGCCCAACGTGTGTTTAATTCCAGGACTACACGTGCCCCCCTCTCCCTCACCTGCCCGAAGCTGGATCTAGCAGTATTTGACTACTGCAAAAGCTCTAATTACCTATTTTTGAAAACATCTGTATGAATAATACAAGGTTGATTTTAAGACTAAGAAACAGTTTAAAATACATAGGACATATCTAAGTTATAAAAAATGTTTGTATAAGAAGTCATTCAAACATTTTTCTTTACTGTGTTTTGCTGTCATACCATGCTGTTTGATACCAAAGACTTACAATATCAGATAGATTTTACTGAGGGTAATAATTTTCAGAGTACTGGGTAAAAACAATTGTTGAGATAACTGTTTCTAAAAGCCAACATTGTGCTATAGAGTATGCTAGAGAAGATCTGTAAACATCTTGGTAAAGACCATCTGAGAATAAGATACTGAATATGTAACATTACCACTACTATTACACAGGAGCCAGGGGGCAACACCCATCGCCACCTCATCTGGTTAAACGTAGAAAATTCCCACCTCACCTCAGTGACATAGTGGTATAAATCTTTGGAATATCTAATGTAACTTCTACCATCTCCATAACCTTTAAACTAGAAAATTGTTAGAGCTGTTGGGAGAAGAAAAAAAAAAACAAACATAAAAAAAGCCCAAACAGAACCTCTCACCCCACCCCCCCAAAAACCAAATTGGTTGAATCTCATTCTTAGTCATTCTGTATCATAAAACACCAAATGGACATGCATTTCTCATTTGTACAAAAGCTTTAAGAAGAAATACACTGAAGAGTCTTTTTTCTTGGGAATAAACTACTCTTTTATACACAGTATGTATCTTTGCTTATTTCACACAGAAAAGCATTTTCATAGTGATAATTTACTCTCTGATTTTCCATCTCGTAATTATAGGTCTCTCGCTGAGTTTTTTCACAAGGTTGGAATTAATAAATTACTTTTATCATTCAAATTTTGAAATAATTATACAAAATCATGTAGATGTATGGAACATGCATGCTGCTCTGATTCCTTTAATGTATTTTATATTGTTGAATTTGTAGGCTGGAATTTCCGAAACATGATTACCATAATTATTCTAGGGAAGAAAAAAAGCAGTATCATTTTTTATTTTTTGTAAGCAAGCCTAAAGAATTATTTCTCATTGTATTTTAGGTATATTCTTTCTGATATGCTTTGCACATAGTGTTTCTGGTCCTCAAATTTCTACAGTACTTAATTTTGTCCACATTTGGACAATAGACCTATTAATCCGAGCTGTTAGCTAATTTGAGCCAGTAGGTAATCTGAGCCCTGTTCTCCATATCTGTATTAAGGCTATTACACAGTGGTCTATTTGCATGAATGTTTGCATGATAAGGTCCATTTCCACTCCTCACATACTTAACATATGTTTGAGAACTGCAACTGGTGAAGCACTGTGTCAAAGCTTGCCAAGTGGATATAAACAGTTTAAATCTTCTCAATGTATATATGCCATTGCACAAAACAGAGCTCTGATTATGACCAGGTACTGTAAAAATTTAAGTGACTTTTAAAACTACATCAAGTCTACTATCAGCAAGTGATTATTCCATTAATATTCAATACATCGACATAGACCAAACCTGATGACTGTGTTTTATACATCACTGTGATTATGGGCTGCTCACAGCACATAAACACGGATGTTGTTAGAAAATAATCTAATTATCAAATAAAAGTTGTATTCACAAAACCAAGTTTAATTCATGTTTCAGTGTCTTCCCAACTTAAGAATCACAAAAAAGTACTTAAATGCGTGTGTATGCATGTGTGAACTGATTATTGAAGTATTAGATACAAGGATGAAACCTGGGATATTCTAAAATCAAATTTACCGCTGCTGTTGGGGGATATAGTATTGCAGATTTTTAATAGTAATAGGAAAGCAGAAAAAGAAGTAATTAAAGTTCATACAAGACTGTTTGCCTAGGAATGCACTTTACTGAAGCTTTAAAAGAAGGGAAGAATGAAAAGTAAGTATCAGTGATTCTTCAGATAAGAGGGATTTGTGGATGTAACAAAAAAGCTTGGCCTGATGACACAAAGGGGTCAGCAATTTGGGGAGGAGAGGAAGAAAAGAAAAAATATCTGAAGTAGTGAAAAAATAAAACCAAGCAAAGACATAAACTGACTACACAGTTCGAAGTAAATTCATCTCTTTCTACTCATATCGTGATGGCAGGACCACCCATTCAATTTGCATCCGTAGAACTAATTTATTTTACTTTCAAATGAAAGCTTACAGAGTAATGATTCTTGTATTTGGCTAAGTGACAAAACTGGAAGGCAGTAAATGGCACACTAAAAAAAAAACCCCAAAAAACCCAAAAACTCAAAAAAACCCTAAACCTCTCCTCCCCTCCCAAAAAAAACAACAAACAAAAATCCAACAAAACCAAACCCAATGAAAAGAAGCCCCACAGGAGCTCTGACACAGCAGCAGGAAATAGATACATTTTTCAGACAGTAACTAATTATGAAACTCACCCAGTGAAGACATTTTCCTCTATTACTAATTTTTAAACAATAATAAACAATTGTCATTTTATCAGTTTACCTTCTGCATTCTCCAACCCAATCCACTGTTATAGCCTCAGTTAATATCCCATTAAATTCTTAACTTTAAAATTCCAATTGAAATTTTACAGTAGCAAGGAATTTATCTCTGTTGGATAGAGAAAACCAGTTGATATGTTGGGCCAAATCTGCTCTGATCTATTGTGAAATAAAATCCTTCTCTAAAACTGGAGTTTGTTGCTGCCATACTTATTTTAAAGGGGCAGTTACCAAGGACTTGTGAGGTAAAAACTGTTAAGGCTCAAAACAACATTACCTATCTACTATGATTGTGAGCCTTAAACTTATGATATCTATTTATAAAAGTTCTGGGTTTGCATACTGTTACAAGTACAATATTTTCAAACACAGATCTTTAATTTTATGATATAGACAAGCACCCAGTTCTACAGATCTATACTACTTTAGCAATAATTCTATTCAAATGCATCAATGAATTAGAAACATAATCCAGAATTGTCATCTTTATATATTCTGAAACACAGTCACTCAAAAAACCCTACTGCCTTCATAAAGTGAGATGACGTTATGCTGTTCATTTTTGCAATAATCTCTTTAAGTTGCAGATAAGGTTATTTAGGTGCAAACACAATTGAAAAGATCTGAGTTAACATTGCACTCTGAGCAGGGTCCAGTAGATGGCACACACAGAAAATTTATTCATGCAACAAGAACAGCTTATGTATTACCAAAGTCCCTGCTGATACACAAAAGCTAAGAGCAAACAGACTCCTGTGGTCTTACTTAGTTATTAAACACTGCTTTAGGAAGAGGTGGCATCATTCTAGACTCATTGAAAGTGCAGAAGTTGAGAGAAAACTTACCCCCAATAGTAGAATTAGTGGATGAATTTATTGGTATTATTCCAATTAGTCCTGGCATTAGAACAGTTTTTTTCAAATATCACCTTTTAGTAAAAGTGTTCTCCCAGTCTACTTGAGTGGAACCTGTAAGTGCCATTTGGCATCCAGATTGGTAGAACCCTGCTTAGTAAGTTTCAAAATTATTGCTAAGAGATTGTAAGGCTCTGATGGTATTTTAAGAATAATTCAGCTTACTTAATTAATTTGATGCATTGATACTAACTCACTTTCTTTTAGTATGATATTTTTAGATGATATTTTACCCTGACGCTTGGCTAATTTAATTTAGTGCTTCTATGGCATTCTTCCATAGTCCACAGTGGAGCAGGATTCTCTAATGAAATATTAGAGTCTATGAAGAAAAGTTAATTTTTGTATATTGATCCTTCAATGAGCAGTGCAAGTCCCAGTACTTCATGCAGCCTCACCACAATTCTACAGTACTTACTAACTCATTAACACAGTCCAAGAATTGAGCAGTTCTTAGTAATTCTTTATTCTTTAAATAATTGCTGGTCAAAAGCAAAACCACTTAATTCAGCTGCTAAAAGGATACATTTGGCACAATGTGCACAACTCCATTAAACTGCCTGATTAGGCCTGAAAATACCTCCCATCGGATTTCAATCATTTAATTCCTCTTCAGTTTTAGAAGAGTTGATTAGCACCTCACTTAATGCTTTATAAACTTACCCTTACCTTGTAATGATATGTAGATGGAGTTGAATTTCATTCTCCATTTAGAGTCATTGAAAGATTCTTGCAAGTAATTATAGATCAAAAGAGCTACATTCAGAAACTGCATCTTCTAACACCTATACACATATTTGTATTTAGACACTTTCTTCATTCCAGCAAATGCTAGAAGATATTTTTGAATGTTAAAGAATAGCTTGAGAGAGACATGAGAAGAGCACAAATCAGTATTATTATAATATTAAGTATGTACGGTGCTAACTGCATTAAGAAAATTGCCACTTACTTCCATTTCAGAAAGCACATAATTAAATTTTGCAAAAGTGACTGAATGAATACTAAAGCAGCTGCAAATGGATCTTTTTCTGTTTGATGTGAAGTGAAATGTTTTCAAATGAAGTTTCACCAGCTCAGATATATAAATACAGATGAAGCTATATTCACTGGTCTTGTCTTTTTCCTTACATGAAGAGTAATGCAAAGATACATTCAAACTACAGAAATGTTATCAATCCATTATATGACTGCACCTAAGGATCTCAAAGCATGTTAAGAGTACAAGTCTTCAAAACAGACCTGACTTGCTAAACTCATGCCCCGCAAAACGTTTACAGTGAAAAAAAAAAAGAACAATGTACTGTGTAGCTGAGGAACTAATTGCCTGAGGGCCCCTTCACTTAGATGAAAATCTTTGGTCAAAACCCCACGATATCAGGACCATAATCCAGTTAAAATGCCTTAGCTTAGACATCAAGATGTATGGTCAGGGTCTGCATCTATGAGGACGCATGCATTGTGTAAGTAAGTAAGATTATGTATACAGTAAAAATTTCTCTAACACTATGTAAATCACATGATCTAACAATGGAGCAGGAAATATACAATAAATGACAATACTTTGGTTAGAATGTACAGTAAAACTCAGAGATAACAAAGTTGCAGACTAAATTAAAACAAGAAGATAAGCGAACTGTTATTGCAAGGCTCCAGGGAGCCTACATGTGCACAAGATGGCACAGCCATCAGATATAACACCTCCTTGTCAGAACTGGGGAGACTAAAGTCTTCTTGTGACACTCTACCTAGGGGGGAACAGCCATCAGACTTTAGACTCCACGCATAACCAAGATGCAAGGAGAACACTTGAGGAGGAAGGATATATACAGCCTGCTAAAATGTATCAGCTATGGTTCATTAGTGCTTGCTTAGTAACCAGGTTACCAGTAAACTATTGACTGACTCTCTTCCATTTGTTTTCCTTCTTTGTGGGCAAGTACTCTGCTTGAAACAAATGCAAGAACCTCAAGGCTTTTGGGGTTAGTTGGTTTAACAGCTACTTAAAATTACATCAAGGAATGACAACTCCCCATTTTCAGTTTCAGCTACACACTAGAGCTCTTTGTCATAACAGGAGAACGACATATTGCAAGTACAAAAGCCTGTTGAAATTCTCTTAAAGTTGAGTCATTTACCATCAATCATTTCTGAAAAGTACCATGGGAACTGTAGCACGACCCAACAAAGGATAAATTGTTTTGGAGAACTACATCTTACAGGGTTAAAATGTTTTCATATAGCATGCTAGTACAAAACATTGGCATGAGATAGTGAGACTTGTGGCTCACAGGACAAGGAAGTTTATGCAGACTACACACAGAAGATATACTCTCTTGTGAGGATTCTCACCTGGACTCTCTCCATACTCTTTGGAAACTGTGCTAGTCCTTAAAAGCCCTGTGGAAGAGCTCAAGTTTAAGAAGGCCAAGGCTCTTCAGTTTAGCTGCTACCACTGATAATAGAATCCGAGTTCAGACAATTGTAAAAAATAAGATAAACCAAAATACCAACCACAGCCCACCGTATTTTTTTGAAAGACAAGGCAATAATGAAGTGTGTGTGCAGGACTGAAGTGCAGGAAGTCTCCAAACATTGTAAACTACTGAAAACCCAAGTTTGCCATGTTCTTTAAAGTTGTCATTACAGATCATCAATTTGTGAGCAGCTTAAAGCATAATAGTAGACCTACTTAAACTTCAAAGCATTTATTGAATTTGTTTGAGGTCTGCTAATACAAATCTCTTTCCACAGATTATTTTCGATTTTAAAAAAATGTTTTAGATTTATTTCTTTTTTTTTATATTATTTTTAATTAAACTATTACATTCCCAATTCTCCAAGAAATCAATGAGCTCTCTGTAGAACAGGGTATAGTCACAGAGCATGGATAGAGCAATATGAGATTAAGCCTTCCTATCTGTAGTTTCACTGTGCTATTACACTACTAAATTTTTTTTTCTATAGCATTCTGAACTCTTTCATTCACTTCCCCATCCATTTTGCAATAACATGACAAAATACAGCTACAACAGCTTAACTGATTTATCAGGGGAGAAACTTTCCAGAGCGGAGACTTAGGTCAAATATTACACAGTATTTAGTCCTTGATCTCTTTTTTCCACTCATGAATGTCTGAAATATCCTAAGTTCTGGACTGGAGGCTTCCAACGCAGCATGAATTTATGCATAAAACTACACAAAACTAAAGGTTTTAATGCATGCTTTGATATAAATATGAGAGCATGTGAAAGATGTAAAGCCTGTTGACATAATGGAGAAAACAATACTTGGATTCTGGAGGAGACTTATCACACTGTCCCTCTGACCTGGAGAGGGCTAGTTAAAGGGCTCCAAAACACAGTCGCGGGACAGATTAGCATTACCACAGCACAGGCAAACAAGAGGAGGTCTAGTGCTCAAGCTCATTCCTTAGCACTCTCATTTAGCAGCAGACAATTCCTAAAATCAAGGAGTTACGGATGCAGAAGTAAACATCCCCAAACATTCAGAATCATAATAATGCACTGTGAATGGAAGAAACCATAGAATTCATCAGGAAGAACATGTGATAAGAAATAAACACATCTTTTGTGATATATTTAAGGTGTTTTGTTACCCTTAGGAATGAAGTTCCTTTCCAATGGAATTCACGATAGTTTACTAAGCTTTTTTTTTCCCCACCCCTACTGAATTACATTTAAGTGGCCTGCTGTAAGAAGAAAATAAACCAAATAAGCCTCAAGCTTTTGTATTTAAGCATAGTTTATTTTCTTCAGGTTGGGTTGAAAGTAGATTGAAGATTAGCACATAAAACACAAAAAAGCACATAAAGCACAAAAAAAAGGGGGTTCAGAATCTAAACCCCCTTTGAGAAAAAGGAACTCAGATATAATACTGGCTTTAAATCCATTTCCAGTGTATAAAACAAACACAAAAGAATATTTAAACCTTTTCAACTCTTGGAGATTTAACTGCAGGTTACATTCAGTGACACACTTTTAACAAGTTCCTGTAGTAGCCAGACATGTATATTAATCTGTTTAAAATTTAAAACATATCTAGAAGAACTAGGAATTTAATTAACACCTCTTAACAGCCATTTCTGAAATCTCCATATGACCACAGATATGTTCTAACCCTTCTAACACTATAATTCTGAGCTTTGATGTTACAGAAAATGCAGAAATAGATATGCATTAGCTATGCAAGACTATAAAGCATATGGTCTCCTGATTACTTTAAAATAAGCACTCAGAAGTTTAATGAAGAGAAATAATTGCCCTCCCCTTACTAATGATGATTCTGCTAGGTTATTAGAAAACATCTGATGCATCACATCTTTTGTATGTAGCCTAGCAGGATACTGAAATGGAGAAACATGGATTGTTTTACCTACTATAGATGCATAAATAAGAGTGGAAATCAAAGAATAATGCATACATTCCTAATCCCATTTATCCAGAAATAGGAATTATACAGTCATGTATTGGTTTTGTGTGTGGTCTTCCCAAAAGCTTTTGCAATAAAAGAAAAAAATTAAAAAAAAAAAAATAAAAAAAGGAAAGGAAAATCATTAAAAAATGTTTTCAATCTTACAAGTTCTCTAAACCATGCAACAAGACAGAAGAGAGAAATGCTGTAACTAAAAAAAACCACAACAAAACAACAAACCAATCAAGCCACCTTTAATGTATTAGACATCAGAACATGTCTGATGGGACACGCAATGGAGCCTTCTTACACAGATCCAATTTTGGTGCTCACAATTCATTAAACTAGAAAAAGCTCAAGAAATGAACAAGAGTTTCCTAGTTCTGGTGCCACAGAACTATTTGGTTTCACCAAACAGAACTTTTGTGTCTTCTTTCCAGCTCTTCGGGAGTCATGTACTAGGCAGAGAAACTGCTTTTGAAACCCCAGAAAGCAGCAAAGACTAAAACAGAATAGCTAGATTTAAATCACTGAAATTCTTGAGAAAAAGGAATTACTTATATTGAGAACAAACTGTACAGATCACTTGAACCCATCTGTTATCCCCTAGAAGATGACAAAGCACCACATGGATGAAATACAGCCATCAAGAGCCATGCTTAGACAACATACTTCCCAAATAATCTTCTGTTTAATAATACCTCAGTAGTAAAAATATCAGATAATAAATCTAGGCTGTAGAGTAGGGCTAGTTGTGCATTCAAAATTAACTGTCCAGAAGATGCTAATCAAGACTTTTAGAATTAATTAGGGAACAAGTTCTGTCAGATCTATTCTAAAGCCCCAGCCTCCAATATCTCTTTAGGATTAAAAACCTTTTAAAGACAAACAAGAACAAAGCAATCATTTCAAACTGGCCTAAATTATTTTTCAGAGCAGGTTTCATATATTAATAGCAATATGTTTTTGCCAAATGGGCATAATATCTTTGGGCCTAGAACAATGACTCACAAAAGTAATTATTCTTGTGTAGACTGATGTTTGTGCAAAAGGCATACAGCTGATAAGCAACAGGGTTGTCCATGGCAACTATACTGTTAAGCTTCTTATTAAAGAGTATCAAAGGACTGATTCTTATGGGGTGATGATTCTATTAATTGTGTGTATACATAGGAAAGGTTCTACAATTTTATTTACCCATTACAGTCAATGGCAAACCCACTTAGGATTTTTTTCCCCTCAACCTTTGAAAGAAACCCACATTTTCCTTACTAGGAAAGATTCCTTTCTTTGCATGCCATCATACGTTTGAATGCATGTAGTAAATCAAAGTGCTTGTTTGCAATCACATCCTTCTACTCGTACACTGGAATTGAATCTTTCAATAACTATTTTATAAGACAGACATGTTGCTGTTCTCATGTGTTCTGGATTAGTCTTCTCTTCACCTTTGCAAGTGTTATTAATTGAAAATAAACAGGGAGCTAATTTTACGTTGGAGAGTCAGTTCCAAAGAAAGTCTAAACCATCTGGAATGAATGCAAGAGGATTCTTAACACTCAGTTTCATTAGACTCTCATATGATCCTGAATGACTGCATCAAAGCTCAAATCTCCCTAGCACTATAAAATATGTAACGCTTTGTTTTAGTTTATCTGGTCAGCCTGGTAATGCCATTACAGAATGCATATATTCAACTTCTTTCTTTTGTTACTATTTAGAATCACATTTTTCAGCCAGTCTGCATCCTGATATCAGGCTGATCAGTAGCAACAGTTGCTTCAAAACTACATTAGAAAACGATATTTTTATCCTCATCTTTATAGAACCCAGACTTACACAGATAGTTCTAACTACTATGGTCCAGCATAAATCCACAGGAGATTCTAAAACCATTAAAACTTTCAGAAACTTTCCAAACTAGAGATCAAGGTAGTAACATCAGCAGATATCGGTGCTTTCTTATCTTTCACTGTTATGATGCACAGAACACACCAAGCATGACAACTGAAAGCCATTCAGTACTAAAGCAGTGTGTCATGTTCCCACTTTCCAAAATGCTTGCCATCGAGGAAAAAAGTCCAATTGTTCTTATATTTTACAAATACCAAACGGGAAACATTTCTGTGGAAAAAGTGATCACTTCATAAAATTTTCATGAAAATTTCATCTCTACACCTACATGAGCACAGCAAAGAGAAGGGAGCACTAGTTATTCTCTTTAGAGCTGAAAACAGAAAAAACGGTGTGTGAAATATATCCCTGAATCAAAGCAAAAGCTTACTACAAGACATCTTTACTAAAACAATGAGGGATCATGAATTCTCTCTCTCTCACAGTTCTTGTTCCTAATAATCAAATACTGTTCATAGCAGGGTTTGCATGAAGCCCATTGAAGGCACAAGAAGCTTTTCCTTTTGTGCACTTTAGCTCAAGCTCTGCATGCTTTTATAAGAACATTCTAGAATTCTGCTGTAGAAAAATGACTGATAAGTGACAGGGTGAAGGAAAAATGGGAAAACATCCTGTCAGATTGCAGACATTTCCTGCACTGCCAAATGCTGCTTAAAAAGCTTAGTAAGATAGCCCTTACTAAGTTTTAACATGGTCAGGCATTGCTCTCTGGATCCCTAGGACTCACAGGCCGTTCTCACAAACCATCCCAAAGTCAAATCATTAATAATACACTGGAAATATCTTAATTTTATTCTAATTTTGAACAGCTTTACCATGTGTATCAGTGATAAAAATCAGAGCAGAAACACTAATCAAATGAGATTGGTTCCATCACTGTGGAATCAGTAACAATATTTTGCTATCAAAAAGTCTTGTAAGGATGTCCTTGCCTTTTTTCATAAAAATTTGCTCCTGTCTTCACTACCTACAGCCTCAGAAATCAGGATCTGTTCCTATTTAACACATACTGTTGACACACAGAAACCTGAGGATATATAGCTGGGATGTAAGGTGTTATTTTACTTTGTTCAACTCAGCAAGCAGCCAGGAGACATTGGCTGGCTTTCAACAGTACCAGGAAATCTTGTGGAGTGTTCTCTTTCCCCTCTTATCAAAGTTCTCCCTTTTGCTACTTAGACACTTCAGACACCGTAGTTCTCAAAGCTAGATACTATATAGGACATATTGTGCAGATCTCAAAGTCAGAGGGCACTCAGCGCCATTATATCACCACAGCAAGTTGTGAAAGGTTCTTTTCTCAAAATTATTAAAGGCAATCCTTATGAGTCCTCTTGATAAAATGTCTCAAAAAAAAAAAAAAGCCACAAAAATTTCTCTCCTGACTGCCTGGTCCCAGTCTGTCTCTTGATGAGATGTTTTCAGAGACTCTACTCCTTCCCTTTGCTTTTCATCAAAATTGATCTTTGATAGTTTAAATCTTTTGTCTCACATCAAGCCTCAGACATTGTCCCATCACAGCAGCTAGTAATAAGTGATGTTTCACATAATTCTCAGGTGTGGATGTAAAATCCTATACAATTCCGTAAACAAGACCAGTAAAATACATAAAAAGAAGATTGATTAGACTGTAGAAAACCTTGCTGAATCAAGTACGTAATCATCAATAGTTTCCCTCTCTCTTTACCACCTGTGTCATAATACAGAAATACTTTGCCCTTAAGTGAAAGACTTCAAATATCAGGGAATATAAACATTCTGTCATCAAATACTACACATTGCACTTTTTAAATAAGTGATAAACACTAAAATATACTTTACTCAATTCATCAGATTTTATTGATCATCAAGAATTTAACAATTAGTCCAGTGCAGTTGCATTGAAATCAAAGATTCACTGAAGTGGTATTGCATTTGTACTGGGAGCTTGATGCTTTTTCTCCTCGCCCTCCATCAAGTTCTTTCAAAACTCCCATATTACCATATGATAAAGAAGAATTTATACATTTTTTAAGCACATTTCAATTATTCCAGGAAAACAGAACACTGTAACATTCAAAACTCCTGCAGCTGTGAAGACTTATAGGCTAATTTATCTTTCTTTTCTATTTTCCCCCTATAGAACAATAGCAAGCATACATACCACAGTTTAAAGGTTTTACTAACCACGTCTCTTTTCTTCCCAGCATTCACTCAATATACACTACAAAATGCTTCAGCACCTTTTCCCTCCCCACCCCTCATTAAAACAAGCAGACAATTGTATTATGTTTTAAAATTGTATGGTAGGGGGTTTGTTCATGGGGATCACATCATTAAATTACTAGGTGAAAACCTGTAAAGTTAACTGCCTATTCTTCACGTTACTATCTCAAGGTTCCTGTAGGCAGGTATGAGCATGCTTTGTCCATGGTTCTGAACTGGGAGGGAAACGTGCAGTTTCAGCAGCTCCACAGTAAATCCGCTTCTCAGCAGGACTTGGTAGTTCGAGCATGGCAATAAAATAACTGCAATTAGGCTCTTGCAGTCATCTTGGAAGGGAAAGAATATATTTGGTACAGAGAATAATGATCACATGAGGATAGAAAGACACAGAGGTCAGCGCTGCAATACCTATCAGGTAGCCTGAATCAGTCCTTTCTCAAACCCTATTCAGCAGTGCTTCCCCAGCAATCAGATATAGTGAAAGGAGGGACTTAAATCTGTTTCTTAGAACCAGACACACAAGGGGAAATTTTTTTCATATCATTTATGGACAAACAAAAACCAAATAAACCAAAACCTCAACATGTCAAACTTACTCAGTATTCTTTTTTATTGTTATTTTATTTTCAGGCAGATTTTCAAAAGTTCTGAAAGGGTAAAAACTGAAACTTCCTTGTGACAAGTTAAAATATACATAATGATGCACAATCTCTGCTTGAATGTAATGAATTATCAAACTGAAAGCACTGAAGTGCTCAGAACAATTATATCCAGGAGGACGTCTAATTAATGTAGCTGCTATAAAAGGAGCATTGCATCTTTTGATAATTGAGTTTTATTAGAAATGGAGGAGCAGAGGCATAGGATTAAATTGATTGATTAAATTGATCTATTGTTTTCTGGATGAGAAAGAACAATAGCTAATGCTTGGCACTCAGAAAAAGAACGATAATTTTTGAGAGACTGAAGGGTAGGACTCCAATAAACCTTGTTAAAAGACAAAATCTTTCTAAAATCAATTTAAAATAAAAGTAGTGAAGAAATGGCTATAAATTGCACTTGGAATAATCTACTTAAAAGAATTTCTTTGCTGGTCAGTCATCACAACATAACTACCACAGCTTTTTCTCACATACCAAACACAGTAGAAATTCCAGCTTCTTAGACTGTTACAGTTCGACAATCCATAATGCATGGATCAAGCTGCAAAATTCTAATATCCTGGACTGCTATAGTTAAATAAGTTTATTCTAATGAGTAAAACTAATCACACTTCTTTGACTCTGCAAGCCCTACATAGGACTGATACTCAACAACCACTTAGATAAGGAAGCAAAAATAGTAATTCAACTGTCACTCCTTAGTGGGCAGCAAAAGTATTGCTCAGTTGTGAATAATTTGGCAATATAGATTTGGTTCATTTACATGAAAGAATAATGTTTGTGCGAGAGAGCTTTCCTGCATGTCAAAGACAGCCTTCTACTGTGAGTGGTCCTTGGCTCACTGTCTCTTGAGAATAACGCAAAGTATAAACACAAAACCCACAACAAGTTAGCAAAAACTGACATATAAGAAAGTACTTTTAGTGGCATTTTCTCTTCAGAACTCTGCTGCGATATCGCTGATCTGAGATTTCAGTATCAAATAAGGAAGAAGAGTTTTGGATACTATATATGTATATAAATTCATTTCTGAACTGTGAGGAAGGCAAAACCCTGTAAATTTACAAAGCTACCATGTGTGAAACTACTCATAATTTTTCAGAAACTAGATACAGTGGACTTCATTCAATCCGATACTGGGTTTCTTTCCTGCTCTCTACTTGAAACAGGGCATGCCCAATCTGAAATCATTTATCTAAACTTCCTAATCTTCCAAGTTTTGTTGAGTTCAAACAGTTTCAGAAAGAGAAGAATTTAATGAGGTAATGTCTCAAGGAAAGATCAAAGTAACAGTGCCCTGGAACTAGGATTATGTTTCATGCCTTTATATATTGTATTTGTACAATTTAGAGTTGTGCTTCAGAGATTAAAGGTGAACTCAATTCATCAGCAATTATACAAGGAAAATGGATCAGCAAATGAAACTCTGCTACATGATAAAAATGGACACATCGATTGAGCTCTTTTTATGAGTTTCTATTTTTATTGTGTTCCTATCTTCTTCTTTGTTCAATAATGAAGGGGAGGGGATGTAGGCGTCCAATAGCTTGAGCCCCCATATGTAGAACAAAGTTTCCATTGCTGCACATTAGCAAACTGGTCTTTAATTTCTTCCAATTTTATTTAAACTTTGCCACGGGACATCTGTTCTCGTGTGTTGTGTTAAATTGTTGACACTTTCTACACACTCACAGGAAGATGAACAATAATTCTGAAAGAATGTTTCTGCTTTAACTTAAGTATTCTAGAATGTCCTTTTTAAAAATTAAAATGCCAGCACAGCTCTCTCCTTTCATTATGGTAACAGCTGAGTATCTCTTTCTAAATTGAGGATGTAAGAACAAACCAGACGTAGTGCAACATGTGCTGCAGTGACAAACTTAGGGTACTTACTGGTCTGTGTTATACGGAACAAATAAAAGATATTTTCTTCCTGCTAAGCCCTTGGAATTTGTGAACAATAAATGGGATCCAGGTCCAAATCATTCCAAGTTCTTTTTTAAGAGGCAAACCCCAAATGCAGTATTCTTTTCTGCAGCAAAATCAGCCCCATTTGTTCTCAATTTTAACTGAAAAAGAGATCAGCTAAAGGTGGAATCACCCAGATTCCTTTTCTACTCAAATGTCAATGAATTTGTTTATATAATTGAAGCTGAACCCAAACCAGGTTTTACCTGGTGCTTTAAAATTAACATTGCAAAGACAACCTTACGGTTTAATCAATCATGCAGCATTAAGTTAGAACTACTTGTCAATTTCTAATAAAGTATCATTTTATCTGAAAATGTCATTTGCCCAAACTAAGCATATTCAAAACAACAGCATTATTTGAGAAAAGAGAGACAGTAATCCCAAAAGTAAGATTTATTTAAAGCTGTTCTCTGTTGGCAGAAACTTAGCTTGAAGTTTCTGCTCTAAAGAGCATTTCCATGATCTTTTGTTTCATAGTTTAAAAAAATGAAAGGTTTCCATACTAGCATGGATTGTGCTAAAACTTAAGTCAAGGAAAAATAATGACAAAATATTTTGACCAGATTCCTAAATGTTAGTGTAAGATTGCAAATATCTTTCACTAATATCTAGAAGAATTGTATTGGTAGCCAAGACCAAAGGCTGTGCACCAGATTGAATAGGTTCAAGTTTATACTGCATAGGTTATTACTAATGCATCACTAAAGCCCTCAGGTCAATGGACCACGGTAGGAAAGAAAAGAAAGGTCCTATCTTGCAAAATATCTTTTCTAGATTCCTTAGATATTTATCTTTTATGTCAACTTCCTTACCTAGGGAAAGAAAGAACATGAAGGCAAAAGCATGGCTCAAAGTGGGTATGCCTTTAAAGTACAATAGCTGCTACTCATGAACACTCTCTGTGGATGCTTATTTTGATGTAAGAGATTTATCCATAATTAGTTTCAAATATTTATTCTGATATTATTGAATGCAAGCATGGAAAGTTACTTTAAAATGTCAGGCACAAAAGAAGTTTAAAGCTTTTATTTGATTCAAATACATTTTTTAACAAGTATGAAACTAGGTATTTTATTCTAGACCCTTTAAATTGACTGAATTAATACGCTGGTTGGGGCTAAAGGAAGAAGAGCATGAGACAACTGAGAACTTAGGACAATGTACGTACAAGAAAGGTGAAGTACAAAGTGTGACACATGCGTTAAGAGCTCTGCTATTGTTCAAAATATACTACTTAGACTTTGCCAAACAGCATACACTGCTTTCTTGTGGCATGTAAGTAATAAGCATTTCTTATTGCAATACTAACATTATAGAATCGTAGAATAGCTAGGGTTGGGTAGTCTATTCCAACTGATTTAAAGTAGATAAAAGTCTAATTCAATTGAATTTACTTGACAGTGAACACTTTTGTACTGCTTCTTACTGAAAGAATTTGATTTTAGTGACTGCTACTAAAAAAAAAGAAAGCTTGAAAAGTTTTGAAGAGTTCACTTGTGCTAAAAAAAACAACACAAAACCTGTCAAACCTGACTAGACTTTGTTCACATATCCTACCAGATAAATGCATAGTGCAAAGAGTTAACACTTTCACTCAGAGACCTTCATCTGGACAAGAAACACACTAATCAGATATGCCTTTAAACTTGCTAGCTTGCCAATAATCCAGCTGTGTTACAATGGCAGACAATGGTATGGGAGTGACATCCCCATCATAATAAACAGCTAAATCAGAGACAATTTCATTAGCAACCAAAATGAACATTTTGTCAGCTGTTGCTATAATACACAACTGCTGAAAATAGGGTGTCACAAATAATGATAAATATTCATTAGGACATCATTGCAAGGTTTTGAAAAGCATGGCTCAAGCTGACTACCATTGCCAGTGTGTCCTTTTTACAAGTCATTATACCTTGTTTCTAGATGTTAACTCTCTTAGCTGATCCTGAGCAATCATTTGACCTCGACATCAGTAGGAAATGTGCATGTTTAGCACTTAACTGCAGACCCTCAGTGCCTCACAGGAGTAAGCTTTTAAAGCGGAACAAAAGGAGAAGAAAGTCTACAGGCAGATGGTAGGCAGACAGGCAAAAAGTCATGCTGGGTTGGCTGACCAGCTAAAAAGAAACAGAGGGAGATGGTCCAGCAGACCCATTATGGAAGAAACAAGGGGAAAATCTTAGGGGGGGAAATCACACACAGCTTGCTTCTGTTGCTGCTGCCCCTATTCCCTGAAGTGCAAGGGGTCAGAACAAAGAGGAAATTTGCAAAGAAAACAGCAGCCTTGGTCAACTCACATACCAACACCACTCGGCACAACTGCCTCTTTCCTTTCTGCTGTTGTCACTGCTTAAACTGCCACAGCTTCTGTAAGTTCATTGTACTGAAGATGATTTAGCCATTCAAGGAGTAAGCAGATAACAAAATAAAGATATAAGAGAAAGTCCCAGATTGAGCATGCCTTATAAGAAGGGATTAACGTATCAACAAGCATTGCATCCATTTGACCAGTTGTAACAATGCTCTTGAGAAATTCCACAACATCTGCAGTCAACAGTTAACTGCAACTATTAGTGTATATTTTTGTACTTATATTGCTTCTGCAACCTCCTAAACTGTCATTAATTCTAAGCTATACTGATGACACCTTTAGTTTAGAAAAATAAACTAGGAAGTCCTGCTTTCCTTTTCCTTACCCTGTTCATGTCTGCCCCTTTCTCACTGGTACTTGTGTGATTTCATGTTAAATTTTTCAAAGAATTAAATCAGTACAAAACTATTAACTTTTATTTTGACAAGCTATTTTCCTGCCAGTGTAACTGTCTTTACTGGCTTATGGGAGGAGATGACAGGTAAGTTGGACAACAATTATGGCAAAAGTAGAGTGCCAGCATTTATGGAGAGGGAGTGGACAAGCAGGCCTGACCTTTTCAAGTGACATGAGGTCAACTTAACTCTGTTACTAAGCTATATCCTGATGTGTTGTATAAGGAGACAGCGTTTAGTGTGGTGAATTGCATCGGTCAACATTTACCAAAAAACAAGAAACAGAAAAGCCCACTTACCATTGCAGTGTGTCAAGAATGGCAGGTACATTTCTGTTACAGACCTTTGAGTTTTCATGATGTTAAAAAGAAACAGATGACCACCTCCTCAACTCCCACATGTGTATATTTATGTATGTATGTGTTAATGTCCTAGCTTTGCAATGATCACCTGGTTTCTAAATGCCATCACCATTCGCAAAGGTTTAAAAGTCACAAATGGAGCTATACATCATTGTGAAGAAAAGAGTCAGTTAATTACAATAATAATAATAATATAATTGCAATATAATAATTATAATAGTTCATCTTTTAAAACACAGGTTCTTATTTTGTAAGAAATATGAAGCACCAAAACCGTGACAGCTTTCAGAATATTACAAGGTGTCTCCCATGGGAAACCAAATTACAAATTTAAACAGATAGTACAGCCCCTCCATCTTCTGGCTACATTTCATGTATGTGGTTTGCAAGTCACTAATACAAAGTTTAGGTGGGAACTCATAGGCTAAATTTAGTTGTACAAGACAAGTTACATTTTTCATACTTTATTCGAGGAGATTTTATCAGCTGATAGATCATAAAAATCACAGAACCCAAAATCTATATCTACAATCTCATGCTTGTTCCAGGAAACAAACACACTATGGTCCTCACTGAACCATGGAAGTTCACCTAAGTGTACAGGGAAGAAAAGAATTTCTTCATAAGCCAGAAATAAGAGAAACAGTGAATAAAGGCTGAGTCATCACAACTAAAACTTCAGCTTCCACCTACATCTCTTACACATGCACATACACAAGATGAACAGCATTGTTTATGAACAGACACATCTTAATATCAGATGAGTCATTACAGAAGGTATTTCAGGATTCATTTTATCACAGCCTAAGAGGGATACAACAAATGGACTAAACTCCAACTCACACATGCTTTGTCCAATGCTTTTTGACACTGCCTTTTCATATAGTATTTTTCAGTACCAAAAGCATCTCACTTTAGACAGAAGTCCATTTCTGAAGCTGAACCTGTTATTCCAAGTAGGTTTGGCTAGTGTTCAGTGTGATAATGTATGATCTGTAGTGCTAGTTGTATGTACCTTGTACTACTTCTCTTCATTTTCACCTCGTATCTATCCTAAACTTGGAAAAAATTAAACAGCACATAATTGGTGAACTAAGAATCACCTCTCCTAACAGTTCCAGTAGTTCACATCAAAATTTGGTTGCAATGGTATCTCAGCTGTGACTATTTGAATCATTCTCACTGTAGATGCTGTGAGGAGGTGAGAAGAACACCACAGGCTCCATGTCTCCTTCACAGTGTTAAGCATTGCTCATTAGAATTCTTAAAACTCCTAGAACTCAATAGAACAAAGATTACTGTCCTTCAGTGAAAACATGAGTAGCCAGAACCCGGAAAAGAAATTTCTATCTCCAGAATGACATCAGCTACTAACTACTTCAGATTCCTTCTCTTGAAATTCTCAATACACTGTTAGAACTTCATGACACATGGCTGACTTCAGCAAAGCTCCAAACACTGTTTAGAGATATGTGGCTTCATTAATAGAACTGGCATTTGTTGCGCATGATTTCCAGTTAATTATGGGGGCCAGTCACAGTTCATTGTCCTTCAAAATGGTGGGAACCTTATCTCATTTCTTTACCTAAAGAAATGGCATGCTTGCTTTGGTATCCTGCAGCATTTCAGCTTGTAGACTTTGTACTGGTTTTCTATTATTCTTCAAATTCTTTCATTATGACACCTGCTGCAGCAGTTGATCTGTCCTTGGGTCTGTAATACCCATGATGAATCTCTGCAGTGACTCAGCTTGCTTCTCATTGTAACTGCTGACACAGAGCTGAAAGTGGTATATAACCAGCCCATGGATACTATCTGAAATCTGTTGGATCTGTTGGTTTACTTTTGTTCTCCATAACGAATTGGGCTTCTTAGCCATACACAGAGAAAGAGGTCTTGGATTCTCACATTCTAAACTATGTTTTGCTCCACATGCTGCTCATCAAGTCATCGCACACTAGCATCCTTCACATCAGTTCCCCTGTCAAAGCCCAATCCCTCTGTAGTGCTCAGTGCTTCCTGTGAGATACTGAGCCTCTGCTTCTAC
This sequence comes from Coracopsis vasa, assembly GCA_026283785.1. NCBI lineage: Eukaryota > Metazoa > Chordata > Aves > Psittaciformes > Psittacidae > Coracopsis > Coracopsis vasa. Next base: position 5,281 of record JANHGB010045528.1, on the reverse strand, counting down.
CTGCTTGCCTGAAAACAGAAAATGCTCATGCCTTCCTGTGCCTTTATCTTTACTCAGCATCCTTCACCCCAATTTTTAGACTGCCAGCATTTTGTACTGTTTTGATCTGCCTGGCACTCCAGTTTCATGACTGAAGCATATTATTATTTTATCTCACTACAGTTTTCATTATCATGGATCTCTCCTGATTTTTTTTCCAACCAACTGCCTTCTGGTCAGAATAAAAATGGAACGGATCATAGTGAGTCATAAAAGTGATTTTATGCACTAGTACAACTGTATTTCCATTTTCAAATATGCTGTTCCACATGCACAAGAATTAACATACCTTCTTACCTGTAGATGTGGATCCTTTAGCACTAAAGTCACTCCTATTTTTTTCTTCACAGTAAATTACAAAATTTACTTTCCAAAAGACCTACCAACAGAGCACCAGCATGTGATACACTAGCTAATCTGAGTAAATGCATAACAACTGCCCAGGCACTTGCTGCCAGACAAACAACAGATGAGATTTCCCTGCTTTCCCTTTAGCAGAGACACCAGTTTGGTTGCTGAGTGAAGGAGGGAGACCCAGTTTTCACAGTTTGTAGAAACTGAATCATTTCTGAGGCACGCTTTCCTCTCCTGACCTTTTGGAACTGGCTAGTTGTATTAAGAGTTATTTGAACAAGCCAGAGAAAGACAGCCTGAACTTGTTTTTTTAACAAAGGCAAAGTCAAAGGCACATTAATGCAATATTCTTGTTCTACCTTCCAACAATTTTCCTCATAATTCTGAAATCTGTATCTCCTAGGACAGAAGCACATCTGCTCTGATTTGCCAGCTGCAGGTATTTCGATATCAGCGTACCAGCACTAAGGTATTAAGCCTTGTTCACAAAAAGCACTGAACCCAGGTGGTTTTGTTCTAAATCACATAATACCAGGTGTGTTAATAAGCACTTTTCCTTCTTAACCCTTTGGTATGCTTATTTGCTGCATTCTCTTTTTTTGATTCTCCATATTATTCCTCCCCTATATATGCTGTAAATAGGTAGAATTTACATAAAATTCTTGTGTAGACATCACCAAGCAGACATATCTCACAGTGCTGACCTCAGCAATATTAAAGGAAGATGGTCTCGGTATTATTTATCAAAAGAACAGCTGATTTACATCTGTAGTCACTCTTCCTAAAACTATTCACTTTGAATAACTATATATACATGCAATGAATCAGAACAACTCACAGACACTTCATATGATGCAAGATAAACAGATAGGTTTAGGTTCAAGTCTTCATTTTCAATATCACAAATGAGGATGGTGAACCAATCTAGATCCAAGAGGAAAGTCCTAAAAAATAGTTTAAGGCTGCAATTTGCTTTTGTTCTCTTTTTCCCCAGTCCAAAATCTTTAAATCTTTCTCAATGAGATATCATCTTCCTCCCCACTCCTGAAGAACATTAATAATGACTGCAACAATTCTAATGCTCAATGAAATGCTCTTCCTTGAAAAAGGTGGGAAAGAGGGAAGACGGAACTAGTAAAATTCTTATCCAAGCTTTTCCATAAATTCTCCTTTCAGGAAACAGCAGGACTTGCCAGCTGAACAAAGGATTCTGCACAAAGACACACAGCCATCGAGGGGCGGCTTTATTGGAAAAAAAAATCTGGCTTGAAGGCTACCTCTTGCACTGGGGTAAGTTGTCCTTAGTGGTTGCTAATGGCAAGTAGTCTGTAGAGCTCACTGAAGCACTATGGAAAGGTACTGACGGCTTTTACATTTTCTGTTTTCTTCAGAGTTCTACCACTACTATAAAGGGTTTATATACTTCAGCTGCAAAGAGGATCTAAGCTCTGCAATTCAGAAGTTTAGTCATAGAAAACTAAAGGCTGTAGATCTACCTATCCACAGTAAAATTTGTATTGTCAAAGTTGAAGGCAAGTCATTCAGATATAGTATTACAAGTACTCTGAGTCCTTCAATGTTTGCAAGAGAAATAATTCACCTGGAAGAGATCTGGACAGCAAGTTTCCAAGTAATTTCATTCTTTTTGCTGGAGCTGTTCTAGGACCACATGTAATCTAATTGCCTATATTGCGTGTTCCTAAGACTACCCATAAAATGCAATTTTATGTCTGAGTCGATGATATTTAGTCATTTATACATTGGTGGGTAGCATAGTACCTTTTGCCATGCTTTGAAACGGTCATGAAGTAATGCCCACGCACTGTCAGATGAAGATGATGTTTCCATACTGAAAATCACATCAAGCTCTACAGAAACCACAAATGAGTAGATTAGCATTCTGCCATTTGAGCGAAGGCTGTGGATGTTAGTGAATTGCTCCACAAAAAATTGCTTTCTCTCTGTGTGATTGCCTCTCAGAGATTATGATTCCCTTTAGTCAAAGAGAACAGTTTTTAGCAGAAAATCCTTACCAAGACTAATCTCAGCTGTAGCACCACTACTTCAGTTACAGGTGCATCACTCCCGAACCAAAATCCACTGCATTAATTCAGTCACCTTTCCAATGTGCAGACATGTCTTACGGTTGTAAAATGGGAGTGACAGCATCCAGTGTAAAAGAGCAACCAGACCTAGTCAGCTGGAGAACACCATATGCTTTAAGACTTCTCCTGATAGTATCTGATTTGAAAAATATTACTAAGTTTCTATATAGGAAGTGCAACTGCAGATCTCATTTGCCTTTTGTCAGAAAGCCTGATCTACCATATCCTAATAATGCAGCATGTCTAGGCTACATTATCACATGAATAAATATTAGTCTTCAAAACACAACATAATCTGAAATATTTGGTGGGGTGGGTTTTGTGTGCTGAAGAGCAGAAGAAAGCAATATAGAAATAACCATAGAAAGAATGTATTTTCTAGTATAAATAAGTGTATAACAAACATTGTGACTAGGAAAAAAAATGTGTGTTGTTTGCATAAAGAACAGGTTAAGAAAAGTTAGTGAAGTAACTGATGCTAACTATAAAACATTCTGGAAAGACAATACAGTATAGGTCCTCCATAGTTTCCTAGCAACAAATTTCTCTCTGCTTTCTCTGAGTATCATGAAGTTGTAGAATCCTCCTACACATAATTTGAAATCATGGATGAAAACAAGGATGACCCATCTTCCAAACTAGAAGCAGAAAACTGTTTCAAACTTGCTGAAACACAGCTCAGTAACAAGCAGCATCTGTTGTTCGCTTAACTGCATTTTACCTGCATCACAGACATGGCCAAAAGCTTATATGTAGCCATCAGATAATCTAGCCTCGTAATGAGCAGCATAACTGAACAACGCATGGAAAGTAAGGAATGTGACATATTTTAACATACCTTCAGTGACCATCACAAAATTAAAAATATGACAGTGGCAGACACTAAACCAGTTTTGACTGCAGCTGTTCCTGAGCTTTCTCCAGACAGCATCAGAATGGGGACAAAACAGGAGGCAATCCCCTGCCTTACCCTGTATTTTTTCAGTGATACCCAAGAAAACAAAAACAACAACAACAACAACAAAAAAACCCACAAAAAATAACAAAAAAAACCAAAAACAAAAACAAAAAAATAACAAAAAAAACCAAAAAAAACAAAACAAAACAAAAAAACCAAAACCCACCAAAAAAAAAGGCACAAAAAAACCCTTTAAGATTTACTTTCCCAAGCCCTGAACAAACAAAGCAGAAACAAAGTTCATGTTTTGACTAATCAGTCTTCAACGTTATTGGTATCCCACTTTAAATTGCAAGTAAAATAAGCATCTGTCAGGGCTTTAAAATAGTAATGCCTAACACCCTGCTCACAAAAACAAGTGAGGATCACAGCCTAACCAGTAAAATTTCCACACACAATTTCCTCAACAGAACTTTTCCACCACCAGAACTAACATGTGTGTTCTCCATTTGGGAAGGTAGCTTTCATTTCTTAAATCACTTAGAATGAAAGGTTTTGAATGCAAGAGTTTGCCAGCCTACGGCAAATTGCATACATAACTTGTAAGATAGGCATCCTCCCAAGCACAGGACAAATCATCACCTCCAAAAAGGAATGGTAAAGCATCTTTAAAAAAATAACCCCAAATATCATTAAAGCAGTACAAAACTGAAATGCTCATGTAATTAAATCTACAGCTTAATACAGAAAACCTTATTCTATGAGCCAAATCCTACTCTAAGGGAACAGAAAAGTAACAACATTCTCATGGTCAAAAAGTGGACATGAACATTTATGCCATTCAATTCCTGTAGGAGCCTGTTTCTTATAAGGTAAGTTACTACTTTAGGAAAAAACCCCAATATACATAACCAAGCATGCCACACAAGAAGTATGCACTACTCCAGCTCTGCTATTTTCCTGTGTTAATACGCATAGATGTCAGCAAGCTTGCCTCCCAGTTTAACTAGTCCTTCTTTAAAAGTCGCTGCCTTCGTTCAGTGTTGCATCAGCTCAAAGATATTGTTTCTTCTTCCTTTCTTAGTATAAGCAGTCAGAAATTGGATCAGACCGAATACTTGCTGTTGTTAAACTTTACCTGGGACAGTCAACCCACAGTCCTAGCCTACTTAAACAGATGAAAATGTTATTTTCTGACAAAATTATGCTTTCTGATAACCTACCAAAAGTAAGCAGTTCGGCAGGATGTAAGTTGCACAGGAGTACAATATTTTTCCATTCTACTTTATTTCATACAGGATTAAAGTATCTAAGAGCACCCAACAAGGCACTGAAGCAAGCACAGCTAAATTTCAGTCCTAGCTTTAAATCCGGTATTCCAAAAACATCACAGCACAGGTTAGCACCAGTACCAGGCTGCAGTCTCAGTCTGTGACTGCTTCATCAGCTCTTCTTGAACAAAAGTCAACACTATAAAAAGGCAGAACATAATTCAGCAAATCTAGTGGCTAAATATATGTCTATACTATGGCAGGTACTTAGAACACCTGTATCCAGAAAATACTGCATTCTTCAATGCTGGCACATGAGTAGGAATTAAAGTAATTCAGACATCTTGCTCATTGTTTGAATTCTAAATCAAATATTAAGTGTTTGTAGAGTACCAATAGGTGCATTATTTCAACTAAAATCTATTAAAAACATATGCAAAATGCCCATATGTATATGCATGCTGACTAGCTTCCAGACACCAGTAAGAATGTCAGTTCCTGGCACAACAAAGTTGTTCAGAGAATCTACTGATCATTGATACCAGTTAATCAGGCTATGCCAGTGATGGTGCAGTTGTGTGTATGTTTCATGAAGAAAACTTACACTGACACCT
>JANHGB010045527.1:50708-62868 GCA_026283785.1 Coracopsis vasa | reverse complement strand
ATGTATATCAGAAGACCTTGTCAATCCAATCATAATCTCTAAAAGTCAGAGTCAAACAGAAACAACTCAGTGCTAGAGTTTGCTCAGCTTTGACAGAATTGCATTTAAATACAATTCTGTTGAATTAGAGGACAGATTTCACCAAGCTTAGTCTCCAGAAAAAAATGGGAAAGACTTTGCCAGTGGGTGTCATAACAACTTGCTCTCTAGCTGTTCAGGAATGCAGTAGCATTTTCTCATTTTGAAGCTTTTCATGTAAATACACTGAAGAATGAAAATGCAATACAGACCTGTGATGAACACTAAAATGCCGAGGTTTTCTTCCAAGTGGGAATGAAGCCACATTTCAAAACCTTACTCTTTCTTTATGAAACAGTTTGTTTCAACACAGTTTTTCTCATGACCTTAGAAGCCTTAACCTAGTGGTGAGTTTACTAAATCCACTAAAATACACCGTTCTCATCCACAGAAGAATGGAGCACCAGCCGTCAACTCCCTGTCCCCACCCTATCCCACAGGAAGAGTTAGAACAATAGTCGTCCCACTGTTCCTTCATTCTAGCCCAAGCCGCCTACTGCTAACCCCTCAGAAGTGACACTGTATGGGGTTTTTTTAATCACTTGTAAATGTGTTCAAACTCCATGAGGCATCTCTGGCTTTGCAGCAGCATCTACAACTTGAGCATCTTTGACAAAATAAACACGTTCTAGACATTCACCTGCTGAATTATCTACTTTTGCCCTTTGCCACTGCCAGTTTAAAACATGAAATGCTGAACGCCTGCTTCATAGCATGACCCCTGCTTTGTGAATGCTTAAAAAATGTTCTCGTTTCTCTAACCCCATATCTGTGCTGATTGTCTAAATGAAAGTGTTCTGTTGTTCTTTCATTTAGAAAACCTATGCTTTGCCCCTACCCTGACTTACCCTTATCCCTCCTATAGTCTCTAATTGCACCCAAAATAGCTTTTATACCCTTCCTTCCTTCCTTCCTGTGCTTCACCAGGGTCCTCCGCCAGGTTGGTAAGGGAAAAGGGAGAACTCGGTCTGCTCTGCCGCATCTCTCCCAGCAGGTGTCAGTGCCCCTCTGTACCTGCCACCCAAACAGTGCTTCACGTTTGCTCTTCTGACGTTTTTCCTGATGTCAGAGAGCCTGAAAGAGAGGAGGTTTTCTATCTTTCATCGTGGCAAGATCAATCAGAACTAAGTTGCAGAAGAAGATCTGTCTAAGGGCTATACAACTTTTCTTTGGAAATTTCAATGCCTATCTGGAAAAGGCTGAAGTTAACTGAAGAATTCAATCTGAATGTTTCAATCCAACAAATTCTCTGCTGTTCCTTCTGTCCCCCTTGCCTATGCTGAAGACCACCGTTCACAGGCAAAACAGGGAATACAGAAACATGGGTCACACGGGAAACACAAGTTTTAAAGCAAATCAGGACATGTCTCTGCACCATCATCACCACAAATTCTCTTACACACCAACTTCTGCACAAATCCTTCAGGGGCTCTGCTTAAAGCTTCTGAGCAGTCAAGGGGTATGTAAAAGGGTGGAGTGTTTGTTTTGTTTTCAGCTACTCCAGCAACATCAAGAGCACTGGACAAGCCAGGTCAGAAAGCATGTGCCTCAGACAGCAAGGTACCACATCCTCTTTGCATCGCCTTTCTAGGATACTGGCCAGAAACCCATGGTCAACCATGACCACAGCCATCAGATGGTTCTTTTCCACGGTATTCTGGCTGTAGATTGGTCCACTCGACAGTCTGCTTTCACAGCTTCACTCCATTTTATTTCTAAGTAATAAGATAAAGATATTCTAGTCATAAATTGTTTGTAACAACACTATGCAAAAATCACTTCTTCACTGAAATTTGACTCTAGTTTCCATGTAGGATGTTTGAAACATTCCATAGACAATTCATTGTTTAAACAGTCTTAATCTGATCCTTTTAAGTACTTCTGATGTAAATCAGTGTTAGTCAAAGTTTTCTCATTTTGAAAGCTTTGCTAATCTACATGCCAGTTGTCATGGAATTTTGCAAGCCACAAATGCACATCTCACAGGTTTTCAAATGTCCATTAAGCTTCTCTATCACCCTTTTTAGCCCTTGAAGATACGCCAAACCACAATGTTAAATTATGTAGCTTGTGAGGACTTCCCAACTGCATCCTACCATATGTCAGATGATGTGTCTTTTACAGTTACCGTACATAGCAAGTCATAAGAAGTTAACTATTTCCATGTTGCAGAACAATTAGGAGTTTTCATGCCAATGAAAACCCCTCTTTTTCCTTGCTGATTTAAAAATACTCATGGGATGCTAAAAAAATCAGCCTTCTTTCCCTTCCAAAAGTCCAACTGGATAGGAAATAAAAGATCTTCACTTCTGACACAGAATTGCTCCCATTTACAAGACTTCTAGAAGGCTGTGCTTAAAGTAATAAGAAAACACCACCCTTCTGAAAGGTGCACATCAGACAATTTCTACATTGTCCTTAATCTTAGGTTTTCTCCTCTACCCTTCCCTCCAGGCTTCTCCCAAAGTAATTTTTAGCATTATCAGGTCTTATTCAACTCTTGGTTGATTTCAAAGGAGAGAATAAATACGACTTATTTTTGCAACAAATAAGTTATATCAAACATTGTGGTAGGCCATGTCAACTGAAAACAAGAACCTGCTTGGGGACTGTTACACAACTCTGAAAGAATGGTGACATGCCTTGGAGTATCCCAGGATAATACAGCAGAGAATGGAGCACCAGGTCACGGTATTCCTAAAGCACCCTAATATTAAAGTGTTTTACAAACTGGCCAATCAGTCAGCTGGAGGAGATTGTGGAACTCAGCTAAATCCTAAGCAGTGAAGCCACAAGAAGTGAAGCTGCTGTGTACAACCCTGGGAAGAGGGGCAACTTAACACTACCACCTTCACTTCATCACTAGTCAAATGACGGCCAAGCCAAAAAGCAGGTGAGAGGTTCACCTTAAGGATCAGTTATGTGCTGAAGTGTTCATGGACATAAAAAAAACCCAATGAAAAAGCCCCACACCCCAAACTTTCACAGTATCTTAAATCATTTCTGTTTGCATGTCTCTTCCGTTACTTTCCTCTGAACATCCCACCACACAACCCTCCCACCATTTCATCCTTCTCACTTACATCACCGTAATTACAGCCCTGGCTGATCTCCTTTGTGCTGATCTCGAGATTCTTTCTTTGGTCTTGCCACCTACTCATTTCTGATTCTTCTCAGATAACAGAACGCTTGTCTCCTTCCCAGACCTCCCACCCTCCTTCCCCCTCTTCCTTGCACCATCTGTACAAGTAAGAAAGCTAGTGTTTTCCTGTCTTCAAGAGCTCTTTGCGGCACTCACTGAAAGGCATTCCCAAACTTATCGTCTTCATCCAGTAAAGACTACAACAGCTCTGCTGTGGGCCTGGTAAGATATTATGCTTGTGGGCAAAACATTCTTTGGATTAGGCTTGGAAAGGGCAAGAGTCTTAACCTTCAGAAGTTTACTTTGAAGTCTGGCTGGCTGATTCAGGTTCCCTAAATCATTCAGTGCATTTATTTCCAGCTAGAGCAACATCTGTATGTCTCCAGTGGAGAATACTCACTTGGCACAAGACATTTAGTGAGGCTGCCTACACATGCATATATGGAGTCAACAGCACACTTCCCCTTCAGTGGAAGAAGATACCCACTGTTCTCATACTCCATGTTACAAATTGCACAAGGGCAGAGACAGGTATTACCAACAGTTTCCACACTGTTTCAGAGCTTAGGGGGGAGAAAGGAAGGAAGTGAGGGAGGGAGGGGTGTAGAGGTAAAAAGGAAAGAGAAAACCCATGTGCTCAGAACGTGCATCCTCTACTACGGAATATGCAAACAGAGAAGCTCTGTCAAAAGGAGTTCATCCTTAGAATGTAAGGCTTCCAAGAAACCAAATATCCCCTGGTTTTCAACTGCTGTGTGAACCAACGCATGGCATCAATTCAGATAAAATTGTATGTGTTTTACTTACTGGTACTATGTTGACATCAAAGGGAAAGATACAACAGTCATGGACCTGGGTAGCTAAACTGAAACATCAGTTATAAAAATCAAGGTATTTCTTAAACACCTATGGCAGTCACTGTGACAATACTTTACAGCTACATTTGTTGTGTAGGCTACAGAACCCAAATGCTGCAATCCCCATCTACAATCAGCATGACTCAGGCTTGCCTGAAAACCTTTTGCTTAGTGGGAAGAAAAAAACCAGAGCACGCGTTTCACCTTTTCACTTCAGCTTTAAAGAAAAAACAAAGTCTTAAACCCAACCAAGTTTAGACTAACCAGAAAAATGGTATAACTGCAGAAGATGCTTGAATCACACTGACTGACACTGACACACTGCACAGAGCAAACTTAACGTGTCTTCTTCTAGCTGAAAGTCCCAGCAGAGCGGAGGGGCAACAGAAGGCTGCTTTGCTGACCACCCCAAGTGCCAAAAGCATCATGTAGCCAGACAAGGCAGAGGGGATAAAGAGACCAATTCTGTTGGTGACTTTAGTAAGTGTTCCTTTTTTGCATGATTCCTGGAATTCTTAGGGGTGTTCCAAGAGCAGTCTGGGTTAATTAGACAGTGTGGAAGCAACTGTTCTGTCAAGTGAATGCCATTCCTACTAGGGAACATTATCACACTGAGAAGAAGGGAAGGACCAGCCTTCCAGTGCAAACATGATGAAATGAGGATCACACTTGTGCTGTGTGCACTCACAAGCAGACTAGATGGTGTCACTGGATATGTGTTATCAGTACTCATTTCACCTTTGGTGCAGATGATGTGATGTGAAGAGAGAAAACATGCTAGAAATACAACAACAACAAACCAACCAGCACACATGAAATACCACTGTACAGCTGAGGGAGAAATTCTTGCTGTAACTGAAATACAGTCCCACTTTCTTAGCGGATGTTTCATTAATACAGAGGTGTACCCAGCCAGCCAGCATCTTGTAGGTGTCAGCACGTAAAATGTACTTAAAGCCAGTGTCTAACCTGCTCTTACGAACTGTGACAGTCTGCTGGCTGGGAGGGTTTGCACTGCTTGATAAACCCATCTCTATGCTTCCCAGGCAGACTTGCAGCACGTCAGTGAGGTATGGTCAGTTTGACAATATGAAGGTTAAGAAGTGAAATGGTGAACACCTAATAGATAGCCGGTATAAAAACCATCAGTAGTCAAAGTAACAACAGCTTTGGGATATGATACTTCTGCAATTTTTGTTAAATTCATATTATTGCATAAAATTGATAAGAAAGCTTATTTCACAATTCAGTTTTATCATCAGGAAAGCTTTAGAGATGTTCTTACCATGCTTCAGATGTAGGCAGCTGTCATTCTGGGGCCTGTACCTGTAGAAGATTGTTTTCCTTTAACAAATTTCTGTTACAGAGTTTTTTGCACATTCCAAATAAGTTTGTTTGCTACAGCATTACATGGATTTTCTTTTGCGGTTTTGGTTTTGTTGTTTGCTTGTTTTTATGGTTCTTATACCAGCCATTTTTGTTGGGGAAAGCAGGGTGTTTCTTTGTATATGTTTTACAGGCAAAGAGGAGACCTCACTGATGCTTTTAGCCAGCCTACTAGGCAGCAGAGTACACAGAACTGTAAAATACAACGATAAAAAATACAGTGGCTACAAAAAGGTCAGTGTAAAGTTTCCAGTGTCCAATAATCCCACATGGTATTTGAGACATAGCTAAGTCTAAGGATGATACAACACTGAGGAGAAAAGCAAAGCTAAAGCAGGACAGTGATGCACAAGTTCAGCCAAAGATGTTGATGCCATCAGGATGCTGCACAGGAAGGCATAAGGGAAAGGAGACATGTATTGTGTGCATTTTCAAGAGCTTGCATTCAAAGCAAAGTATCTTAAAACATCCATCAGAAGCAAGTGTTAAGAGAAAAGCATGTAAATATTAGATAGCGCAAGCCCTGGTTTCTGAAATATACCTGAGGTGAACGGTAAGTAGGAGCTGGCCATGGCCTACCTGATGCTGATTCCTGCAACTTTTCTCTCTTCCTCTTCTTTTTCTTTCCCTGAAAAATAGGAAATTTTACCATACAGTTACGTGCATATAACTTTCTTTTGTCGCTTCCTCACCTCACAGCGTAGAAAAAAAAGCTATCTCCACATTGAGAAAGTGGTTAGGAAGAAAGAGCAGTTGTTTTCGAGGTAGCTAAAACCTTTTCTAACCCACTTCCAAGTGTTTCAATGGTAACAAGCTTTGCTCTGAGCATCTATGGAGAAATATATGAGCAATACACGTTTTTATATCCACATGGAATTACAATTTCCGTCAGTTTTTTCAACTAGCGCTGGCAGCTGCAAGCATCTAAAAGGCTTCTCACGCTTAATAATCTGATGACACATATGTCGATACCATAATTTATGGCTCTTACAAGTACTCTTCACACATTCAGATACTTACACTGTCATACATGGCAACAGCAGACAGGGTGTTGAAAGTACCTAGGACAACCATGATTGTCCCCAGGGTGCAAACCAGCCAACTAAAACTGTTCTGATAATGCCTGTATCTTAACAACAGCCAAGTCTTGTGTGGCTGTGCCAGGAGAACACTGGTGTGCAACAGGGAAAGAGCAGACTGCTGTACAGCAGAGCACCCTTAATGTGACCGAGGTGCAGGACAGAAATGGACATCTGGCAGCTGTCTTTCTCGGACACCACACTGGCACCAGTGTGCTGGCACAGGCTCATCACGACAACCCACACACTCAGCCTTCTCCTGCACCCCCATCTATGGAAAAGGCCAGAGCTCCCAGTTCACAGGGTCTTTCAGGAAACAAAAGGTCAGTTTAGACCCACAATTTTAAACCTCAGTCATCTTGTGTTGCCCTAATTACCACTTTAATATTCCTCCATGTGACTTCTCTTTATTGACCTGTGTTGTCAGTCAAAGCTTTGGTTTTGTTTGGTTTTGTTTTGTTAAAAAAAAAAAAAAAGAAGAAAAAAGGAAAAGAAAGTCTTATCCATTTATATTTTAAAGAAGCCTCCAAGCTGCCAGGACAGGCTCCAACTAGTGAGCTTGGGCAAACCTTGGTGCAGTTGCTGCAAGTGGGACTGCAGCCCACTGTCCATCCTTCTGCCCCCCCAGCCAGAGGTTACTCCACTCAGCACAGCTGGCAGCTGCCAACACACGTCCCAGTGTAGACCATGGCACACACAGCAGCCACACATGGGAAGGGCTGAGGTGGAGGGACACGCTGTTCCATTAGCTAGCTCTGCAAGGCAACAGGATGGACAGCAAGTGATGTGAGGAACCACCTCAAACCACTGCAGTGCTCACGGAAGGACAGCAAGGGCTGTCCAAGTGAAGGCTCCAGTGGAGCTATGGTAGATGAATTTAAGTAGTCTCTAGTCTGCTCTGACAGTCTGTGCCTGCCTGATTCTCAAGCTCCTGTCCTAAGGCTGGCAACAAGGCTGAGCAATGCCTTGTGAATGAGCTCCCAAAAATAGGACCAAGACTAGAAGTTGGAAAGCAGATTTCAAGGGCTTTGGGAGACTCACAGTAATATGCTTTATCACTTAGGCACCAACACTTCTTTACAGAGGAAAGTGCATTAATGCAGTTGTTAACATGGAAAATCATGGAAAGAAAACCGTGTTTTATTCTCTACAGCAGGCTGACTTTAAGTGCCAAAACATACTGAAAGCTGATCTGAGATCCGTCTATGAGATACCAGAAGCAGAAGAACAGAAGGAAAAGGCTGGGCTGAAAACTAGTTGTCAGCATTTCCAAATGAGGAAGTTTCTGACAACTCCAACACACAAAGACACCATTACATCATGAAAACACTGTGCTTCTCATGACTACCACACAACTTTGCAGGACTTCTTTGGGCATCAGTAATCAAAACATAATAAAATGCATACAGACACTGTCTGCAGCTGAATAGCAATGCTTCACATTTTCTTGCAATTTCTGAAAACCTGAATAACCAGGCACACCAAAACAGAATGAAAACCAAGCAGCACATATTTTTCAATTGTACTGTTTTGTGAAATTCAGCCACATAAAACAGAAGAGTCACTCCTAAGTCACTTTCAGCTCTCAAGATACTGCAGTAATGTCTGTGCTGAATGAATACAGTTTTGTTTTTTGACTGCTCAAGTTAGAAAAACTGAAGCAAAAAAAGTAAGGAAAAACACAACAGATGACGTACTTGGAAACATTTCACTGATAAACTGTGACCTATTATGATCACCACCTCACCACCACTGCAAGAATGGTGTGCAGTCCTGCAGAGGCAGAGGAGGACTGCAAGAGAAAGGTAGCGAAGTTCTCCATTGTAACATGTAGGACACAAGTATGTCAAAGCTATACTTCCACACAGGATGTAGGTTGGAAGCTCATCAAAGAGAGCATCCATACGTGCCACCTTACATACTCCTAATGTCTATCAAGGCATTTAAGAAACTGCGGTCCACCGCTTAGGCTGTACAGCTGAAAGCTGTGGCAACACGCCTCAGGTTCTCAGGGTCAATACAATCAAACATCACAGGGCATTCTTGAAGGCTGATGTCCAGTAAGCATGAGCAGACAAGGCTCCAAAATGGTTTGATTTTCCAGCAAGTACATTCAAGACAATTGAAATCCTATCCTTTTCAAGGAGTATATCATTAAGGCCCTATTTGTTCCCAGCTGTATTTCAAGACAGCTCTGTTGACGTGGTCTGGTTACTGGAAATAAACCCTACCTGCGTAAGGTCATGACAGCTCATCTACTAGAAAAGATGACTGTATAAAACAGGCAGAAACAAGCTGCTAGGGCTTGCAGTAATGTCTGTGCTTACAAAATTGGGCATGAATGTCGGCAAGGCCAAGGCATTTGCGTAGTTTCTTTGCCAATGCCTGCCGTGTCAGTTTCTACAGTTTCTATTGATACTGTGTTTAGGTACCTCAATCTTTAACATCCACAAGACATCATGGAAGTACTGAAAAACTACTGACCACCTAAAAGAGATGGAAAACTGACCCAGATATAGCATGTGCACTTCCTACCACAGTAAATAATGCCACAACTGATGGGGGACAGAAAGGAGCCCAGATCTCAGGCTAGGATCAGTCTTCAGGACTGTGGCTTCTATGTTTCACAACTTAACATATGACTACACTGACAGCTCATTGTAAGCACAACTGTGTAATTGCACATTGCAAGCTGTGCAGCGTGCTATTAACACTTGTTTGAGATTTAATTAGAAAATAAGAGTAATTGTAAGAAAACTTTTTAGCTTCACCAAACAGTATAAAAGCAGGATTTAGCACGAAGTTTATTTATACAGATTTTACGGGCTTTATTTCAGAGATGGACCATTCTGAACTACTTTCAGCTAAAGTTCAGCCTACATTAACACCCCTGGGCTTTTGGTTCTCTTGTAAGACAGAGATGCCTTTTTTGCTCAGGTCTAAGAAAGATTTCTGGGTAGCAAGTGATCAAATAGAAAATTATGGAAAATTCATAGATGTACAGTAGAACCTCAGCTTTCAGACAGAGCTGACCATTGTCTTAGAAAAAAACCCCACAACTTTCCATATTTATTTTTCCCTTTCAAAAAACATGACCTGCATAAGAAGCATCTCAACAACAACAGTAAAATCCCAAGTTTCCTGAATGCTTGAAATGCAAACACATGTAAGGCTTATGTTATACGTTTATTCACCATCCCTACATCCAGAACTTTCCCCAAGTTAAAAAGAAAAAGAAGAAAGAAAAAAGTTATGTAAAGGAGGTTAATTTTTTCAACTTACATAGTTGTCTCTTGCAGACCAGCCTGGATAAAGCTGCATGTGTAGCTGCCTTTCTTTACGAGCTAGTTCATAATATTTCGCTTGTTCTTCACGGGAGAGAGCATGCCACTGCAAATAAAATAAACATAGCAGTAGACTAGGAAATAACTCATACCCAGGCAACAGATGACCTGAGCAAGTGTTTCTGTGACTTTGATTCAGTCCTTCCCTGCTGCAAAAATGAAATTCATTAGGAATTGCAAGCACCCGTGTTTATTAACCAAGTTTCAGGCATTTGTCAGCTCCACAACTGCCAAGTGCCTTCAGCACGACAAAATTCATTTATGGAAACAGGGCTCACCAAATAATGTGCTCACAGAACCATGCTTTTCCAGTGCTACTTAATAAAAAAAAAACCTAAAAAACCAAAAAACACCAAACCAAAAAACCCCAGCACACACCCACCTTAGCTCCTGACAAAACAGAAAGGTTTTGTGCTGCTTTTAAAGGGCAGCAAGCTCCCCACCACAGAAGGGTTTGCTGTCTTGGTTTTAAGCAGCAGCTTCGATGCCAACGCAGAGGGCTTTCTAGGCATCATCAGGCCCCTGTTTCAAAATGCACCTCTAAGTATTGAGCTTCAAGGTACCTGCTTTTTTGATTTCTTTTTCTTGTAATAGAGGAAAAGAAAATGGCAACTGCAAAAAGTTTGTAAGACACAGAAACCACAGAACTGGAGTTTTCCAAATTACACAAGTTCACCTCTGTAGCCAAGTGGGGATAAATTTCCTGCTTTTATGTACTTCAAAAAACCCCAAAGCCAAACCCCAAAACCCCCTCACAACCTGCACATTTGAAAAGACAGCAGCTACGTTAGTATTGAGTCATTTTGTTCTTGTTGAAACACCTATCATAGACCTGAACCAGAAAGAGTAAAGACCTATTTAGAATGAGGTTCCACTGCTGCAGCATTAGACGTGTCTTCTTGTTTGACTTTGACAACATGCACAGGAGGTCGGGGGAGAAGAAGATGTTATAAAAAACCCAAACCAAACCAAACCAAACCCAAAAACCAGACAGACGTGAAATCATTAAGACACTCATGCAAGAATAGTTTACAGAATTAGGATTTCAAATCAGATCAGATTTGTATGATTTAATATGTCGTTTTGTTACACATCGGAAGATGTGAACTAAAGCTCTTGTCTGTCTTGACTTGGCAAGTTCGATGTGTTACTGAAAGCACAGTGATTCAGCCTATTTGCAACTCTCAAACTCCACATGTGCATTCCAAAACTGGAAGGTAGCAACATTAAATGTTATCAGAGAGCCCAGCATCATGCAAAGCATCAGCTCTTGAGAACAGAGGTTCCTTCTCTGGAGTGACACAGGGTATAGTAAGTAGCCACCAGGATGACTGAACACAAAACATTTGATGATAATTAATCCCCAAGCAATTATAGTGGATAACTCGTGCATTGTTTGTACCACAGTAAAAGTGGAATTTTAGGTACTTTCGCAGAGAACAGTACCTTGAAAGGAGGAGTCCAAGCTGCAGAAAAGGCAGGAGCACTGGGGCTTGATTTGTTACCAAAATGGAGATAAACAATCCCTACTCAAACTCAGACTGGTACAAAAGTTATCCCTTTTCGCATTTCTGGGACAGTCAAGGGCAAAGTGGGCATTACCTCTGCTGCTTTCCCTTGCAAGAACAACACTGACAGTGAACATGAAGTCTGCAATTGTGGGTTGACCTGCATATCTTTCTCGGAGCATAGAAAGAACAAAACATGCCTGCAATGCCACAGAAGCCAATGGCTCTCAGCAAGGCTCTGGGACACGTACTGGGATCATCAGTACTCAGCTGGTGACTTTAGAGACATACAAAACTTGATTAGACAAGTCCCTGAGCAACCTGGTGTGACTAACTGGACCTGCTTTGAGCAGCTGATGGACTAAATGACCTCCATAAGTCCTTCCCAACCTACGTGACTTTACAACTGAACCACCTTATATTCATTTTTGAGTTCCATGTCCACTAGCATCCAGTGTTGGTCTTTGAATGATCCCCTCATGCCCTGATGGACACCAGCCCCAGGGAGGACCCAGAAGGTGATTTGAATACTCCTTCCATGTGTGAATAAGGATAATTCATGCCTGAGGTGCTGACACCATAACATGAGTGGAACAGACACCAATTTGATGATGTTGCTAATGCTGCTTATATTTTAGTTGCATGTTTTATCTTCTATAGCTAATTTGATAGTTGCACATTAGTTAGCACCTCAAGCAGAAAGTGAGCTATCGCACCCAACTAAAGGGAAACACACACAAATTAGCAGCACACGTGAGCACACACA
>JANHGB010045527.1:40164-50608 GCA_026283785.1 Coracopsis vasa | reverse complement strand
CACACACCCCCCCCTGTACATACCCTTCTGCCAAGAATCTGGTTGATAGCTGCGCTTTCTTTCAGAGTACACTCTGCTACAACGTTCGCTCTCATTTCTTTCATGTACAACATGAAAGCATTCAGAGGTTTCTTAATATGAGGTCTTTTTGGCTCTTGTTCTTTTCTCTGTTCGTGCTGAGGCTTCCTAAAACGTGGTGGGGGAAAGGGAAAGGAGGGGAAAAAAAGCATCCATTTACCTTCAGCCTAGAAAACCCTAGTGGAAAATTACCAACCTGTGTGGTTACAGGAGCATTTAAGTAGTAAGAATGTGAATTTCAGTGGTCATGTACTTTTTGTATCACTTTCATATCTTTTCAGAGAACTGACAATTTAACACTCAGGAAGTATGTTAGGTTGTCATTCTCTGGCAAATAACATTTGAGCTGTGAATCCATTCCAAATTCATCACTTGTCTCAATTCTCTTTTTGAAAGACTATCTGTAGTACCCTAAAAGACCACTGCTACAGGCAGGAGGATAGTGCCTCATCCACTTCTTTTTCAGGCTTTTTGCCTCCGAGTACACTAAGCAAGAAGGCTGCTTTTTACTAGTTAAGACTTTTTCCAGCAGAAGTTTGTGAGTTCATACTTGAGCAACATTCACAGGTAGAGAGGCCTGTGATTGCATCTGAACCAAGGTGATTGTTGCCAATAGCTAAAAAAGTGCTGAACTGGAATGGAAAATGGCTTCATTTCTCATTACTCTTCCCAAACAGTAGCCCATATCTCCTGCTTTAGTTACAGAAGATTTAAAATTTAAAGAGGTCATGAAAGGCACTTTTTTTCCGTATTATATACCCTTGACTCTTCTTCAGATAGAGTTAGTTCTTAAACATTTATCGGTTAAGGGCTAGTGCAGAAAGGCAGACTCACACATGCATTAGCTCACTGTCGTTGTGCAGATGTTCTTGTTTTACTTGAGGTGTTACAATAGCTGGGTGAGGGATTCCAGTTGTGTGAGGGCCTGGAGGACCAGGAATCATGTGATGTGAAAACCTAAAAGAGAAAACAAAGGAAGGTCTGTAACCCTACTGAAGACTGGCATCAAACATGTATGACAGCAGCAGGATGCCCCGAGAAGGCAAACGTTACGGAGCTTGCAATGGGAGATAATTCTTCAAGACAGCATGAAAAATATTTGGCTAAGATTTGTGCATTGTAGCCCATTTATTGAAGAAAAACAAACAAACAAACAAAAAAGATCAGTCAATGTTTTGATTGTAAAGAAGTTATTTTATTACCTTTCAGGCAAACAGTTTTAGCAATGCAAACACGAGGTTTAATGGATGTACTGTTGCACTGACTAGCAATAAGAATACACATTTCTTAACCAAAAGCTGTATTTCCACACCAAGATATAAACATTTTTAAATATCCACCACCAGCCAAGGCAAAGGAGGGAACTGCCATGCAGAAACAAATAAAATGAAAGAGGAGTCTTTTCAAGAAGTCCCTGGTGGCTCTCTAAGGAATCTCCTACTTTTCAAGGTAGTTAAGCCAAAAGGTTTTAACATCACTTCACCTAACTCACTATCCTTCCCTCAAATGCTTAAAATAACAATGAATATTAAAAATCCTGCATCTGGATCCTGCATCCCCCCCTGCATCTGGGGGGATGGAAGGGAGACACTTTTGTCCTAAATAAAACTTCCTTTCCTTTGTACAAGAAGGAAAATGGAAAAGAAAACCGAAGTACCACTAACTCAGTCATCTCACCCAACTAACCCAGGTCATCCTCGAGGTTATCTGAGACAGATTTTGAAGGTGCTGAGCATTGCAAGGTCAAGTGCAGCAGAAAACCTGCACGCTTCATTTTGTGTTTTATTTTATTTTGGTGGAAAGTACCATTAACATCAGAAGCAAGCTTACGCTACAAAGATTTGCTGAATGAGTGCAAGTTAAGGAATGGCATCCAGCCTCTCCTTTCTCCATTTCCTAGTCCCTTTGCCCTTTTCCTTCATGTCATCAAACTAAAGCAAACACAAAGCCCAGTAACCAAAGCAAGTCATTTTATCACGGAGAAAGAATTGGTTTTCTTCCCAATCACCCTGACAGGCACATGCTTATCATTCCCCTGTAAAGAAGTGAAGGAACAGAGATAAACCAAAGGAGCCCACACAAACAGAGGCAAGATCACCCACCACTTATCAAGTGGCTTGTCTTAAACCCCCGTGCAAGAGGACGTGTCTTCTACAAGTCACACAAAAAAACCCCCAAGAATGGTACATTGCAACCTTGTGTACACCAAGCACAGGATGTAGAAGCTGTCTTTAGAGTAAAAGCAAAAAGCAGAGGAGAGGTCTGGAGTGTGTTGTGGCCAAGTCTCAATTAGCATTGCTTGCTTGCACTTAGACACAAAGACACAGTGCCTGATTCACACACCAGTACAAACACACTGTGCTGGCATCCCCTGCCATTAGTGGCTTTGGGCTATGAAACACCCACTTGCGAGCAAGTTTCAACACGGAGCGATACCTAAATGATTCAAGACTAATTACCAACAACTTTGAAATTAGAACTACAGAACGCAGACTAGAGTGACAATCCACCTGGTTGCATACTTGTATGAGCAAAACTCAAGGATGCACACTGTATGTTGCATCTAGAAATGAACTAACAACTCATTTCAGATGAAACAGCTCAATTAATTGTTGACAATTCACTGGTGCTCCTAATTGCAGTACTTCAGAGACTGCCAAGAAAATGCTGAATGAGACCAGTGTGGGATCCAGGCAAACTGTATATACACAAAATAAGTTAAATAAAATGTATGCATAAAGTTTTAGCTGACTGAAAAGCAAGCAAAGGCAGACCAAGATGCAAGCAGAAGAGCAACTTGCCCTCTAATGCCAGCAGTTACTCCCCAGTCAGTCATTCACCTCCTACACCTACCTGGACATGGAAGGGTCGACTGAGAGTGAGGATGGATAGGGCTGCCTGAATCCACTCGAGATGGGATATACAGGCTGACCTTGCCTGAGGTCACAGAAGAAAGGAACCCATCAATCATATGATATGGTATTCAGTAGTTACTCTAGAGTTACAAGCACTTGATGGGAACTCACTACACGTCACAAATAAACAGTAATAGGTAAAACTTTCAAGAGTTCTGCTGTATTCAAAGATAACGAGTACTTGAACGCTTTGGACTTTCTCCCTTGCTTTTGAAAGATTCCCAATCCAGGCTGCCACTGGGGAGGAAAGCAAAACAACCAGCCTTCCCCTCCCAAAGCACAAGTGCACGCACACACCCGCATGCACACTCCTCTGTCTCTATCCCTCTCTCACCTATTTTTAAAAGCACTGGAATCAGATTTGGTTAACTAGCTCTTAGGAAAGAGGTATCTTATTCCAAATAGTTCTACTGTAGATCAGTGCAAGAACACCAGACTGTGAATTATTAAGCTAATAGAACTGTTCAAAAGGTTTTCTAAGTCTTTGAAAACCTGGGGCTCTCTCATTTGCATCTGCGATAGTGAAGTACAAGTGGGCAGCTTTTCTAAGAAAGTGGAAGTTTATTTGATTAACAAAACCAAAACACAAAAACCAACCACAGTCACCTCAAAGCCTACAGCAACACAAGTCCACCTTAACTACTTCAAGAGCAAACTTTGCAATGCATTAACAGAAGCTTGTGTGAAATTCTTACCTTCTTTATACTCCCACATATACAGAATATTTTGTCACCAGCCTGTCATTTGGACTCTCTAATTTTTATCATCATCACTGGATTTTGGTTACTTTCAGTTAGCAATGGTTCAAGTCATGACTACAATTAACACCCTGACGTAGCATGCTGTGATAATGCAAACAAATACCAGTTCAGCCCAAATACCTGAAATAGCCCAGAAAGATCACTGCACACATCAATCCTATTCAATCAGTTACATATTGACTGGCAGATCAGCTTTCAGAGGGGAAAAAAAGGGATATTGGTTCAGGATACAGGTTTCACATTTGGATTACATTACTGGAAATGAGCAGCGCTCAAAGGGAAGGGGAAAAAAAAGGTAGAAGAAAATAGTGGAGGTTTCAGCAGTGTGACTGCACAGAAGGCAGCTGGAAGCTGTATAGCATAAGGGACGGTGGGTATGTCCTGCTGAACATGTCTTATAACATCAGATCTTGTGTCTCCTCTTCTTTTTCTTTTCCCTCTTCCGTCCCCCCAGCCTCTATATCAAGAAGCCGTTCAGAAGAAATGACTGACCACGTCTGGAAAATGCCTGCCAGGAGCTGCCTGGTGGTGGAGGTGGAAACTGAGCCGAGCAGCAATGAATGGGGAGGACAGGGTGGGGGGGATATTATTTTAAAACATGGGGTCAGATACTTCCATATTTTAGTTTGGTTTCTGATAATAATTTGCTCCAAAAAGGCACGCGGCACTTCCTGAAAGGTTTGCCAGCAATACAGCATTTCACCAGCTTCTGCTCTCTACTTTCTGCGCTTGTCGTCACCTGGATCATGTTCCCCTCCCATAAGCACATCAAAAAATAAACCCCCCTGCATCGCTTGTGGGCACAGACAAGTCAAGATACAGATTCAAAAGCACTGAAATTGTTGCAGGGTTTCCTTATTCCCTGCTGCGGCAGCGCTGAAGGCAAGTACCTCTCTACCCCAAGCAGATGTGAAGCATCCTGCCAAATCAATTACTCTGAAAATACCATGTGTTTCCTCCTAAAGGAAAATGACACCCTGAGTGGCAGAGAGAGAACCCGAGAGTGCTAGTATTAGCAAGAGCAGCAAAATCTCCCAATGACAGAGGCTTCCCTCCATGTAGAAAGTGTAAAAAGCAGCAACTACAGAAGTTTGTTCTCCATTTGGGTGGATTTCCCCACACACACACACTTCAAAGTTCTTTCTCACCTCCCCTCCCCTCAGTAATTGCAATTTTGTTTATTAAAAATTCACATTTAATTCCTTGAGAAGTGCTTTCTGCTATCTTTCCAAATGCCAAGAGCCACAAATCTGAGCCATAAGAAATATATCGACTTCAAAGTGAAATCTACACACTTCAATTTCTATACGTGTTCAAAAACCAGATTCAATTCATTTCAAAGTTCGTCATTTTTTGATCTTTTCAACTAAAATAACATAGTAATTTCTTACTGCAGCAACATTCTGATTTTGTAAATGCTGCAACTGATTTAACAACAGGAAATGGTGTGAACATGCGCCTTTGTCTGAAAAGAAGCTAAAAGATCTTACCAGCCAAGAGGTGGTGTTATCTGTCCAACCCCCCCTGGAGACAAGGGATAGAAGGTAGGGAGATCAGGAGCTGGAGGATGCCTGGACATGCCTGTTAAAGAGCACAGAAGAATGAATGACTTTCCCTTCAAAATACTACATGTGAGCTACAGTTCACAGCTAACACAGCCAAAGCTGTGATGGAATTAGGGCTCTGGATAAGAACTAACCACCTTCCTGGTTAGTGTTAAAAGCAAAAGGCTACCCATATCACCTTTAAAACAATAAATAACTTGCACACAATATTGCAGTTCAAAGTGAAATACTGGGAAAAACAAAGTGGAAGGAGGAAGTAAATGTACAGGCAAGTACTGGTGCAAGTTTAGATCTGCTGCGAAGTGCGTTAGGCAATACTGTCCTCTCAATGGTTTCACCAAACCCAGCTGGATCCTGAAGACCTCTCCTAACACAGCATGAAACAAGAAGAAAATAAAGCGTTGTCAAAGAGGCAGCACAGCAGAGCTATTAGATTAGGTAAATTGCTACTTCTGCATTTTCACGGGTTCCCTTATGGATTCACAGATTTTGGAAACTTGCTACCACGGAGGATCAGTGGTTAATTAAGAATCATTTTCAGGCCCATAATGGTCACACTTGATATGATTCATTTGGCTTCCAATTGTCACTCCAGCTCCAACTAAGCTCTTCATCAAGTTGACTCCTGTGGGCTCCAAGGTCAATCTGTTTTGCATTGGTAGTATTTCACGGAAAAATAAGAGTCCCATCAGGAATGATCCATCGGCTCACATTCCCCAGAACACAGAGTCCTAGAACTGCAAGAATCACCTCAAGATTAAAGCTAATCCTTGTCCCACAAGGGTCTGTGGTCTCCATTCTTCACCTAAACCTTGTGCCCCCAGGAGACATGGAATTACAGTTGCAGAGGCCAGAAAGACATCAGTTTATTTAAATGTGTTTGGGGAAGAGGGAGCTGAAGCAGAAGGAATTGTTAAGTCTACTTCACATGTTAAATCAGCTGCTTTAAAAGGGTATTAAATATTTATGTGGTGACACTCCAAAGGTCCAAGACTGAGTGTGTGCTACCTTGAGACTTGGTTTATAGATTGATGCTACCGATTTATTCCCCACCCCCAGTTCGTATTTAAATCTTCTGAACTTAATTATAAGATTTGAAGAATACCCTTCAGGACTGTGTACAGGAAAGGACGGGAAAAAATACTGGCAGTGTTACTGCCTCAAAAACGCTTAATTCCCAGGCTTGGGACCACAACCTGGCTGAGGATCGGATTTCTGTCCAGCTGTCTTTTCAAAGGTGTAAAAACCAGCTGGTGGCTGACAGGAGAGGGAACACTTTACGTATCCCTGGGTTTTTATGTGAGAGGGAATGCTCTTTCAGAGCAGTTTAAAGAAAACCAAAACACAACAAAAGCAAAGGTGAAAACCAAGTGCAGCAACTCATCTCTAGTGATGGCTGATGCTCCTGGGAGTGCTAACATGACCTGGCCGCTGCCAGACCAAGTTCTGCACAGGGAGCGGGGCTGCTCCTTCCCCCAAACCCACGTTTCTGACCCAAGGAGACAATGCTGCTCTCTCTGCACTAACACACAGTGATTGTTGCTAGAACAAAACTTCTGGTCCCTTATGAGGGGCTACCCACTACCTAACGCCCAGCAGAAACACATGCAGCTATTGAAAAGCCAGTGCTCTCCAGAGCAAGTTCTTGTGCATGAGAGGGTTAAGGAAAACATAAAGGGAGGGGGGAGAAGGGGGAGAAAGAAGGGGAAAGAAAGAGGTGACCACCTTCAGCAAGGCAGTGGCTGTGTGTCCATTCCAAAGTGCCTGCGGTGCAAGGGGCAGTGCTGCGTGCAGGGCGATTTTGGTGGGAGGAGGGCACCCTGGCATCAGGGCTAGGGCGCCAGGGCAGTGCCTCATTCCAGACCCACAGTGGGAGGCGAGGACAGAAACAATGGTTGGAGGCATTTGGCAGAGGACCCAGGGGAAACAAAAAAATCCTCTCTTTGCAGCGACTGCATGGGCCACTTCACTGATGCTGCTCCCACACGCCAGCGGCACCGAAGCGGGGAGTATGGAAGGACCACACACATCAAGGAGACCAACACAGCCACAACCAGAAGTCTCCATCCCACATTATCTGTCCCCATCTTCACTAGACGCTGAGCAAAGGAACCAAGAGCCCATTCAGGAACACCAGAGGGGCACAAGCTTGGGGCCAGAGATGCCCCTGACTGACCCCAGGCAGAGCCCCTTCCCAGGCTTGGAGACCTTCAGGAGTGGGGATGTGAGTGGTGGAATGGACTGGGGCTGGGCAAGGAAGAGGGCGAGAAAGGGCAGAAGGGAGGAAAAGCAGCACTAAAACCAAACCAAATGTTCAGTTTGGGCCTGCAGGACAGGAAGGACAAACGTAGGCAGCGGTGAAGGCAAAGAACCGGGGTGCAGGAGGGCAAACCCATCATGCAGTAGGTGAAAACCTCTTGAGCTCATGAACTGCAGCAGTGGGGTGTGCCCCAGACACTGCAGCCAGCTTGGGCAAGAGGTGGAAATCCCTTTCTCTAATGTGCAGCACCCCTGGGATTTCAACGAATGAGCAAGAATAGCCATCCTTCTCCTCGGCACTTAAACAAAGGAGGAAGACAAATGAGGACAGGACGTCTCCACTTGCTTCTTCCAACACTGAAAATTACATTATACATGTATTTACAGGCCAGGCTTTCCAGGCAGAGTAGGTTTTTTAATTCTCCCTCCCTCAAAAACCCCAACGAACTAACCAACAAAAAGCAAAACACACAGACAGCCACAAGGCCATGGTACCTTCTGAATGTAGCCCATGTTATTATCTGCATAGCAAGGCCAAAATAAGAACCAGGGCATTCAGGGAAAGTCAGAACTGAAAAAAGTCTCTTTCCCTGAGTGATGGTGGCTGGAAACCACTCCAGAAAAACGGAACAACTGTGCATGAGCTTCACGATCTTGTCAACTAGGTGTCACGCCATGTGGTGGGACGTGCAAGTGCTGGAAGAGGCAGGGAGAGGCTCCCTCCAGGACCAGTCTTGGCACCGACAGACTTCACACTCATGCACAGATTCCCGACTACAGTAAACGCCTCTGTAAACTCTCTGCTCCCTCTCTTTACCTTTTGGCTACCAGCTCCCCTGCGTAAGCGTTTCCTCCTCAAGCTCTTACCCAAACCCCAGCTAAGCTTCATGCCAGCCAGGGTCAATCCTCCCCTTGTACCTCCCCAACAGCCATCATGTTCCCCTCCAAGCTCCTGCTTCCCAGTGCAAGCAAGCACACCCGCCCCAGGAAACCCCTGGGCTCACTGCGGCAGGAGCTCTCAGCACAGGCTGGGCTCGGCACCTTGGAGTGGGGCTGGTCTGACACTCCAAGCTGAGGATCTATGGAGCTCTGTTTGGTGGTGAGGCATTAGAACAGGTTGCCCAAAGAAGCGGTAAATGCTCCATCCCTGGCCGTGTTCAAGGCCAGGTTGGATGGAGTCCTGGGTGACATGGTCTAGTGAGAGGTGTCCCTGCCCATGGCAGGGGGTTGGAACTAGATGATCTTAAGGTCCTTTCCGACCCAAACCAATCTATGATTCTATGATTGACGTTTCCGCGTCTACACGCTGCAAGCCCTGGGCACCACAGGGAATGGTAAGGACTGGCTGCTGCTTGTTGAGATTTTAGAAGATTTTGATGAGTAAAGCAAGCCGGATTTATCACACTCAAGAGAGCAAGATTTAAACAGCCAAGTTAAATATCAGCATCATGTCAAAATCTCCATCTCTGAAAGCGGGCACACACACCTGGAACCCTCCCTCTAAAATGCTACAAGAAAAGCTCTATCAATCAGCAGCATGGGGACACTGGGACCACTCTGCACTCCCACCACACTGGGATAGGACAGGCTCACCTTGTTTGGAGTTGACGTCAGAGGGGATGTGAGATGGGTGCGACCCTGGGGAAAAGTGCTCATCGCTGTAGGTGATAAGAGGGGTGAGAGGGTGAACCGCATGAGAAGGCTGTACCACTGGCACCTTGTTTGACTGCAAGAGAAGAAAGAAATTAAACTGTGTCAGCGAGGTTGGGCTTTCTGCATTAAAAAAACATCCAACCAACCAGCAAACACTCCCAAAATGCAATTTGACACATCTGCATTACTGAAAGCAGGGGGAACAGATGGACAGAGATGATATTGGGGCTAGCGGATGGCAACCAAGTTTGCTGCTGGAATCAGCATCCTGGAACCACTGGTGCCTGAGGAGGGATGAGTATTGAGGGCGCATTGAGGAAGTGTGTGGAAATGGGCAGGGGCTGGGAACAGGAGGAAAGGCATTTGGAAGAAAGGGAAACGGGGTGGGGGAAGCATTGGCCAGAGAGCCATAGGGTGGGAGGAGCATCACACCGCACACCAAGGGCTGTGAAAGAAGGTCGTCAGCGCCAGCAACAATGCTGGAGAAACCCTTTGGGTGTGGGATCAGCCTTAAAAATACCCAAAGGTTTAAAGTGCAGGTTTGCCGTATCTTCATCCTTAAGAGCAGCATGAGCTTCATCAGCTTCACTCCTCCTCTCCACTGCTCTCCTGCACGGTCACAGCGTGGCACAGCGGGAACAAGCCCCCACCATTGCCAAAGGGTATGGTGGGTTTTTTCCTTACAATTTTACAAACTCTGGTTGAAATCTCTTGGTCTGTGTATCACATAACTGAAAAAACACCCTTAAAAGCCTGATTTCACATACAAGCAGTTGGCAGTGACCTCTCAGTTAGAGAGGAGACCCTCTGGCCGCCCAGGAACAGTTGGGAGGCCTCTCATCACATCATGCCAATGGGCAACCAAAGCACTACAAACGCCCAAGAGGGTCCCAAAATGGGTGCTGTAACGTGATGTCCATGCAGGCCAAGACGTGCACTTCCCATCAGCATTTCCTGCAGAGGCACAGGGGAGGGGTCACTCAGCATGATGGAGGGATGTCACCCAAAATCCTGCTCTTTGATTAAGGATGCAAGACAACAGGACTTGTTTGTCCCCACAAAATGCTGCTGTAGTAACACTACTTGAAACACAAGTTGTTCTTCCCATGGTGGGACAAGCCATAGCAATGGTGCCAGCGTGTAACAGGAACTCCTCATTTGTACCCCAGCAGTCTAATCTGCCCCTAGCAAAATTAATTATGGCATAAAAAGG
>JANHGB010045527.1:0-40064 GCA_026283785.1 Coracopsis vasa | reverse complement strand
CATAAAATGGTGTTAATTAAAATCTAAATGGGGTGGGGGATGGGGATGGGGAGAGAAAAGTTGTCCTTCAAACAGAAATGCTGATAAAACTCAGCACGGACAGCCTGTCAAATATAAGGAATTAAGAAAACAAAAGCCCAATGAAATTCGTTTTTTTTTGAGTTCACTACCGAAATCCCAGCACAAACAGATGTTAGGACAATACTCCCAAGTACAAACCTGGGATTTCTCTGGACTTCTGGAAGCAGAAGGGTTATTAAATGGACAACTCAATTTATTGTTAAGGCCGGTAGGAGTAGAGGAAAGGGAGGAAATGGGAACCAGTGCAGCATTTTCTGCTTGCCTTGTTTCCAGAGCACCACCTTAAGGAACTTGCATTAGCAGGCAGTATCTTCTTAATGTCTGACCTATCCCTCCAGTCATATAGCTCAGAATCTGGTGCCATGAATTTTTGCTAAATTATGCTATCCTTGCTCTCTTCTTAATTTTACGGTTTTCAACACAGATTTGCTTTCCTGTGGGAAAGAGATAAGAACCTGAGGATTTTAATTTAAGCTTCGGCCTTGTCTTATATTTTCCAAGATGGAGAGAGAAAGCGGCGCTCGTAGGTGTTTTAAAGCCAACAAGCATTAGGTCCATTTTTGTGACCAAATAATAAAAGCAGTATGAATTCTCAATAATATCTACGAGTTGAGTTGTAAAAGGGATAGCTCAGATGGCTATTCATCTTCCTTGTCTCTATAAATTCAACACAAAACACATGCCAACAAATTTCATATGATTTACAAATCAGGCCTTAGTCTTTCGCTACAAGGCTTGCGGGCCAGCCCACCATTCAGCAATTCCTTTATCAACAATAAACTATATATTACGAATCAAGATCAAGCAATGGATGTATTTAGGTCACACACACGCAGCTGCTAATCAGCATTAATTTCTTGGAATTTAGTAATTAACATTCTGCATTATGCTGGATGTAATTGTCATGCACGCCCCCGGTATCAGGGTTACTTGCTTTCAGACATCATCCGTTTGTACTTTGAGCAAGCCAATCCCCGTACCCCCTCGCTCGCCAGCATCCTGGAGATTTTATTTTCTTTTCTAATTCTCGGCACCTTATCCCCTAAGCCCACGGCAGCGGCTTTCAACGGGCGAAGGAACCATGAGAAGTCAGGAGAAAAGAAAACCGCTTGTCAGCGGGCTTAAAATTAACATATAAACAGGGTGCATCTCCATTAAGAGCATTTGGGGGACTGCAGAGCCAGAAATGGGGGAAAATAGTAACAATAAATAATATTAACAATAATAACAAGAACAACATCAATAACAACAATCATTATAATAATCTCTCCAACCCTCCTGTCCCACACCGCTTTGGGAGGATCTATGGAGCTCTGGCAGCTAAATTCTGCTGGGCACCCAGGTCTGCCTTCAGATAGGGGCATAGGCTGAGCCTCCCCTTTCCCTGTGGTCCCACCAAGATGACCACAGGGATTGATGGGAGAAAACTCGAGGCGACATGTGCAGAATGAAACCAGGATGAGAAAGGTCTGAGGACATGTTTTGCAAACGCCCTACAGACTAAATCAGCTCTGCTATGGCACCTGCCCTACACATCAACCCAGGTGGGTTATCTGGGCCCTCCTCCCAGAGAGGGTTCAGGGCAGGAGACAAAGATCCCGTATGCAGACCTGGATGCCCCTCTAGTTGCCCTCCCACCCTGAGGCCAGGGTCAGATTGACCCACGCACACCATCCGGTCCCATGGGTGCTGGTCTGCACCCTTCACCCTCGGGATATCTGGACTAGAGACAGTGCTGAAGCCCCTTCTAGCACCTACTACTCACAACAGGCATTACTGCCCCAAAGGCTTTTCAGGGCTGCGTGACACAGTCAAATCCTACCTCTCACTGAGGTACGAGACAGTGCTGATTAGACTCCTACTGCAGCCCAATGTCTTTGCCCATAGACTTCCTCCTCCCCCCACAAACATGCCATCCCTACTCCGTATCTCCCCTAATCCTCTGAAAATGGTGCATACACCTGCAGGAACACTTGAGCAACTGACAGAGACCTGAACCCAGGGATCACCAGTCTGGGTCACCGTGATCTCCACGCAGGAGGAACTTGGTCCCCCATGCGTTGTTCAGCACTTGCTAACCAAGCCATCAACAGCCACAACTCTCCCCGGCACGCTGATGACATTTACATTTAATATAGGCACGGATTGCCAATCACTTTTTCTCCTCAACACAACCTTAAAATCTTCTCCTGAAAAACCCAATCGGTCCACACGCCTTCAAAGAGACAATTACATAATTACCCATCGTCCTACATAAGATTCTTCAATATTTCAGTATAGAAATTATCCGCACCCACCGAAACATAGTATTTTGGTACCTAAGCAACTTCTAGAAACGTACAGCCTAGCTCAAGATTTGCAATTTGGAAAAAGCAAATAATTAAAAATAAGGACCTGCAGGTTACAAACCTGAAGACCTTCTGTTACACTATAAGGCACCTTGTCATGCATAGGTCATAGCCTGTTATGACATTAAAGGTTAATGGAAAAGGCATCACCCAAGCCAGCTCAAAGGGGCAATTGCTTACAAGTGACCAAACCTTGGTGGCCTCCTTCTCAGAGGCCACTGGCCCATGAGGGCTCCAGTCCCACTGCACAGCCTATGGCAGCATAGAATCATAGAATGGTTTGGGTTGGAAAGGAGCTTAAGATCATCTAGTTCCAAACCCCCTGCCATGCACAGGGACAAATCCTCTGGGAACTGGCTTTCTCAAGTGACATCTCCTTAGCCCTCCTAGGGCACTTCTGTTTGGACGTTTGCTCATCAGCTTGGCCTTCACAGTCGGTATCTTTTATTTGTCCCTAGCATGTGCTCAGATGGAGGTGAAGCAGCACAGGCAGGGAACAGTCCCCAGCAGGGACACCAATAGGGCAAACGGACAGGGCTGGGCAAATACACATATGCTAGAAACAGCAGTTATTTGGCCAGTTAATGATAGGATGTTATATCCCTAATAAAACAATGGTGAGCAAAGGGTAAGAGCTTGCAGGGAAGAGGACCCTAACTGAGCAATAAGCCCTTCCAGCAGGCACTTCACCATGCACTAGACACTGCTTTAAAAGTATTGCTGTGTTACAGCAAGGGAGGAACAACCACCCAAGTTGGCACAAGAGCAAACATTTCCCTTGCAAACAGCAGTCATGGTCTGCAAATGGTAAAGCTTGAACTGTACTCAGGCATTTGGGGCAGGGCAAGGATAGTGAGAAGAAATCCCATCACGGCATTGGCAGAGCTGCTGCCATGCGGCTGGGTAACCCCTGAAGTACTCTGCATGGCAATGCTGTACCTGGATTCACAGAGCTACTCACCATTTTAAACATGCGCCTCGGCTCTCACCTGAGAAGTACGCTTTGAGACAGTTTAAATTAATCTCTGGTGATTTGATGGCAAACCCCTGCATATTGGATTTGGTCTGAATCCTGGAAATTTTCCCTCATTTTTAAATGCTTCTGAAGAAAAACAAGACTACCAGTGAAACACAGAACTCAAGCCCCCCTGCAAACACCAGCTAACGAGTCAGCAAAGGCCTGCACCTGTAAGGTATCCCATATGCAACAAGTGTGCAAAAACTATAAAAAGCCTGAGACAGCCATGGCAAAAATGCCTGTAGGTCAGCGCCAGGCGAGGCGGGAGCTGGGAGCTCCCACTGGAGCTGGGGGGGACCATTTGTTCCAGCTGCTGCACAGAGAAAGATATTAAATTAACAGCCCTTCAAAGGACACGCATTTACAAAGCGGGTTCGCAGAGAACCGCGAGCGAGTGAACCTCCGCACACAAGACCCAAGCGTCCCTGGGTCAACACCCAAAGAGGTGCTGGGTGGGTATTTGTCTTGTTTTTCCTCTTTCCTTTAAACTCAAAGCTGCCCCTAGGAAGCAAAAAAAGGCCCCAGCCTGCCTACTTTTCCTCTCCTGTCAACACTGGGTACAGGCACTAGCAGATGGTCTTCTCAATTCAGACTAAAGCAAGCCAATCAAAAAATAAAAAGACAACAACCAAAACCTAAGAATGGAGAAATGCGTGCATTTCCTCTTGTTCTTGAAAGAGGGGGTCATTTTGAAATGACATGGCTTCGAGTTTTTGACAGCAAATGTTAAATTCAGGAGGAAAACACAAAAACACAGAGCTCCTCCAAAACAAACCCCAAAGCAACCCCAAACCATCTCACTATTGCTGTAGCAGTACCTCAAAATAAAAGGACCAATGACTTGTCGGAGGATTTGAGGATACCTTGACCTGAAGGAACAAGAAAAATCCATCCCTTTTTTTAGCCTATTTAACTTCTAGTTTCTAGATTCCCAAAGTCATCCTTAGGCAGACAGTTTTCAGCAAACCCAGAAGACAGCAGGTTTAGTTGTCTTCTCAAAATAGTGATAGCATTTTAATTGCTAAACTAACTCTGCATTTACCCCTTTGCTGACCAGCTGTTGCAATAAAAATGCAAGACCAAGAGGAATGTAGTTTTGGAACAACGTCAAAACCAGGCCCTTGTCCAGGTTCATCATGGACAAGATTTAGCACAGAGGGTAGAAAAGGAGGTACCAGTAAGGTGTTTTGGCCAGAACTAGTTACCAATAGATGAAACAAGCTCATCAACACCAGCAATAATTGCAATTATAATTTGCCACCTCCCTGAGAGCTATCATACAATCTCTTTCCATAGGCAAATTTGCAGAGATGCAGCAAGCTTGATATAGAGCGAGTTCAGTTTACCCCTCATCCCAAAACCATTTATTTAGAGCAAATAGTTTCATGTCCAAAGCCAAGTTCCTTCCAGGCTACTGATGTCAGAGATCACTTTATGCTTAATTTTTAAGACTTTCTCCGATCCTTAAGACAGTACAGTTGGGAAAATGAAGGTATGAGGGTGGTGGATTTGTGACCTCTTAGCCTCACCTGAAGCTAAAAGTAGCAGGGATGGGCATGCCCACAGGAACACCCTGCTCACAGGAAACAGGGATTTAGGAATATTGTGATTTATGAAAGCCAAATAAAAAAGGTGCAGTCTTTTCACCCTGCTTCACAACTCGGAAATGGGAGGCCACTTATCTCACTGACCTTTCGTGCTTACAGTCAGCAGGGTGACACCCCAGGGAGTCACCACAGTAAGGAAGCAAATTGAAACACTGCGCTCACTCCGATGTGAAGCTTTATGACTTTAAAACTGCTAATACTTGTTCAGAGCAAAGCTAGAATCAAAATCACATATTTCAGGGGCTAAATGGATGGCTTGCCAAGGTCAGAAAAGAATCCTTCTGGTCCCCTTTTTCCTTACGCAAGGTACTTCAGCGCTTTGCCATGTAATTGAGTTGTATTTAGTGCTGGGAGCCAAGGAATGGGACAGCAAGAAAGGTACTTTAAGTCTGTCACTGAACCCTTTCCCCCTTCCCCAGGACACGTTGCATCAGGCGATACAGAGCTGCAGCATCCCAGGAGACCCACACAGGACAGACAGAAGAAGCTGCCAGCGCACCAGCTCGTGAAGGAGGTACCCAGGGTCCTTGCTAGAGCTTCCCAGGGTTACTTGGGAGCAGAAAAAGTTCGTGCCCCTTTTCCAGCTACCCAGACTGCCTTCCTTTTTGGGAAGCCCAGCAGCAGGTGGCTGTGGCTCCAAGGGATGGAACAGGCAGCTTCATGCCGATGGTGCTGTGACACGGTCCGCAGGCAGGTACATCAGCAGCAAAGAGGGTGTCATGGCTGGACAACGCAGGCAGCGTACAAGGATAGGCAAGAAGAGTCAGAGCAAACCATTCTGCCTGAAGCTGGAAGGGTTATGTGCAATAAAAACTTCAGTACAACAGCCAGGAGAGCATTGTAAAGAAAAGAGTAAACATGATTTGATAAAGCCTGGAATAAGCATCTGTCTTAGACAGATTACAATCAGTAAGCGGATTCAGGTTAATTGCAATGTTAGTGAGAAAGCACCATGCTAACGGTTTATCTACATTCCTTTACCAACTTTCTCCCCCCCCATCCCTTCAGTCTTGGAAATTAATATAGCACAACTGTGATGGGGATTTGCTGAAAAGTTGTAATAAGCATCTGAGTTCCCTCAAGACAACTTTAAAAACATGGGTGTTGAACCTGACAGAAACACACTTTATTTCAAGTGTTCATTAAGCACTGCCATTAAGTAAGTGATTAAAGCACACCCAGTA
This sequence comes from Coracopsis vasa, assembly GCA_026283785.1. Lineage (NCBI taxonomy): Eukaryota > Metazoa > Chordata > Aves > Psittaciformes > Psittacidae > Coracopsis > Coracopsis vasa. The sequence continues at coordinate 33,826 of JANHGB010045527.1, read as the reverse complement.
TTAAAATAGCTTGATTAGAAATCCCCTGCTATCTCAATTTTCTTCTCTCCCGTGTCTTCTTAATTTGTTTGTTCTTGCCTGCTCAGGAAGGCTGTTGGGAGACCTGGAGCGCTGGTGAACCACGAGGGGAGCCAGGCAGGTCTTGCAAGGCTCCGATCAGGGGAGAACAAGCCCATTTCTACTTAGGTACTGCAAGTTCACACGTACACAGATTATACTTAGTTTTGCACAGCCCATTGGTTTTAGATTGGCTGATATGGTGTTAAATCCCCAGCAAAGCCACATCCTCACACGGAAAGCTTTCCCTGTTAAAATACTTTGCAATGTTTTATTTCACTCTCCAAACTCGGCAGCAGGTCCTCTCATATGGCAATTAATTTCCAGCAAACGTTCTGCAATTTGCCAGATGATGCTCATTTTAAGCTCTTGTTCCCCCATGATGGTCTTTTTAACTTTGGTTATCCTGAACAGTTAGTCCATCTTTTCCCTGATGTAAATACATGCACCAAGAAGCCCGCACCCAACAAGTGTCAACCTGCCACATCAAATCATACACTTGAACCCAGCGGTCACTATGCACTCCCAAAATCTGGTAAATGGGACCACTGGTACTGGAAATACTCTGGGTAGAGACAGGCCCCACAGGCCACAGCTCCCCATCCTCCACCTTGCACAGCATCCCTGCTTTTGCCTCGTGCATCCTTGCATCCTGTCATCCAAAAAGGCATTTTCCCCCATTGCTTCCTGACCAGCCCACAGTCCTTTTTGTACTTTATTGGCCAAGGGGAACACAGGCACCGCAGTGTTTTAACAAGCCCAAGCTCGAGCCTCTGAGTCACAGGTCTGGCTTATTAATTTCTTTGACGATAAGAACTGTTGCCCTAAACCAGCAGAGAAAGCCCACAGGACATCAGAGGAACCGATGCCCACAGCCTGGCCACTTGCCAAGGCAGGATCAGCAGGGATGTTAGTGCCAGGGAGCCCCAGGGGTTTTGGATGGGGGCAAAGCTGCTGGAGCCCATCCCAGTGTCACCTCTTATGCTGTCTTCAGCTCTTCCCTGGGGACAAAGCTGCTCTGGTTTTTGTCACCACAGCTGTCTGATGAGTTAAGACAAAGACACAAGCTTGTTTTGCTTGCCTTGAGGTTATCAGGATCCCTGCTCACAGCAACTTTGGCATCTTCTCCAGGGTACTCAGACCCGTGAGCTAACCATGCCTCTCTCAGGCAAAGTGATGCACTCAATCGAATCATTGAATCATAGAATAGTTAGGGTTGGAAAGGGCAGAATTATAGAATGGTTAGGGTTGGAAAGGACCTTAAGATCACCTAGTTCCAACCCCCAGGCCATGGGCAAGAGCACCCACTGAAATCAAGCATGGAAACTGCTCAGGCAAGTGAAATGCTGCATAAGCATACAAGTTTTGTGTGAAAGCGGGGGGTCTGACAGCAGCCTCTGAAGCCCAGCGTTCCTGTTCTTGCAGACGACATGTGTCACAGGATGGGATGACTTTTCCTCATTGGCCTCCTCACATCCCACAGGATACCAACCCAGGCTTCTAGGGGGAACTGAGGAAAACATCCGTCCTGCACCCTGGTGACAGGAAGATGCCTTTTGGTATTGCACACACAGTGGATCAAAAGTGCTTGAAATAGGACATCTCTTAAATGTATTTACACAATGTCTATATTACAGCCTATTTGGCATCACATGCCGTAAGAAAGACCATCAGATCAAAGACTGAGAGTTGGGTCAACTGCTCTTTAAGCATCAATTTTTAAGATGCACTGAACAGAAATATTCTTGGTTAAGAAAATGTGAGAGCATGATATGCATTGAGAAGACATCTTAGCTCTGTTTCACAGAAGGACAAAGGCTCAGATGACTTTGCAAGCACCTGACATACCTTTATGCATCTAAAACCTGCTCACCATGCCTAAATTTGCAACTTAGATGTTGATCAGGCAGCAACTGCTTAATTCTAGCAAAACACAGATCAAGCTGTGCTGGCCACACTACTCAACGTGACTGACGTTTTCGGAAGTGCTCCTGCTTTGTCTGCCTTCTAAAAAATGGCAAGGAGCCCCCACCACTGGGATTTCAACCACTTCAGGGGAATTTCATGGCAGAAGTGCAGCAGACCTGTGCCCAGCTTGAAGCCCAACACTGACAGCTGGAGCTGTGTGTGAGGTGTTAAGGGTGGTGGAGGCAGGCAGATCCAGGTGGGACTGACGCAGGGATCACTCAGCATATGATGGGGTATGAAGGAAGAACCAGAGGGGCCACCTTCTCCAAATTCAAGGCTCCCAGGCTCCGCTGACCCTGCGTACACACTGAAAAAAGTTTTCAAGTAACTTCCATGAGTCCAGCTAAACCATATTAACAGATTTATCCAATAACATGCAAATTCAGGCTTTAATGAAAGTCTTAAGTCCCTACTCTAAGTGATTTGGACTTTTCTGCTAATGGCATCTGCTAATGACCAAAGATTTAATGCATCAAGTCTTAGCATACATCAGTGCAAACAATAAAATCATTTAGCGGAGGCAAAAAGTCATCTCATTAGACATCCATCATTGGATGTGGGCAAGATGGTCCAAAGGCTTAAAATAAAATATTCATTTTTAAACTAAAAAAAAAAAAAAAAATTCCCTAAAAACGTACAAATGATTAGGCCCAAAGTAGCAGTCTGCCAAAGCTTCACTAGGATTGAAAACGCAAACGGCAACGTTTATCTGGAGGTAAAACGCATTTGTAAGTACTTAATTTCTTCAGCACTGCTCCACAGAAGGCAAAACCAATTTTAACAGGAATTAAAGCAATAGGGCCCTCCAGAAACAGAATGTCTCTCAGACAGGTTATTTGAACCATCAGTAGAAGGTCACAACAGGAATTCTACCACATTGTGTAAGATGAATTCAGTACAAACAAAAGTGTTGTATGCTACTAACTTCACTTTATACATCAGCCCCATGGGGGCTCATCATGTCAGCAAGACACAAAAACATGCCCTAAAATTACATTTACGTGTAGCTAAAAATATAAAAATCAGAGCACACAGTTAAGGATGAGCAAAGAATGGCTTGAGCAAGGCAATGGTTCAAAGGAGCAGGGCTGCAAATACTTCTTTGGGCCCAAACCATCGATGCTGACTGTTTCATATGGGCTCTTGGTGTAAACAGGACCAATTAAGCTACTGCAAAACACTGCTGGATGCTGAGCTGCTGACACATAATCCAAATGCTTCTTTAGTATTTTGTATTTTCTCCGTTTTTTTAGTCTCATTTGCCAAAGAAGATAGAAAAGAGGGACTGATGCCTTCCAGTCATGGGCTGCTGATGGGAGATGAGTTAGGTCAGGGGACTACTGTAATCATAATGTAATCATAATCATGTAAGCTGCCAGACTATTCACAAGAAAAGCAGGAAAAGCAAGGGAAAAGGGGTTCCCAGGAAAGATGGAGCACCTCACCTTTGTGCCTGCTGTCTCCCAGGGCAGCTTACAAAACACTTCCCCCCCTCCTCCCCAAAAAGCATACAGGGCAACCTCATGGCAAGCCTTGCCTTCAGCCAAAGAGACGAACAAATGAAGGACCCCTCAAGGGATGGTCCTACATCAGCTCTGAGGCTAGATCAGACTCCAAGGGCTGCTCATCCCCTGTGCACCCTAGTGGCCCAGGAGTCCTTAGGACCCAAAATGTGTCTTTCTCAGTGTTGATGGCATTGGCTCTCCTCCAGCTTTGCTCTAGGCGCATTCACCACTCATCCTCACCCCTGCCCCATCACCCTGTACTCACCCCTGGGAAGCTGCCTGGACCTCCCTGGCTGCACTTGGCTCATTTTACTGCACAGCACTTTCGGGCTCCTCAAACCGAGGAACTTCCTTCAGTTTTCAGGCCTTACCCATGCCGGTGCACAGCCATAGATTCATAGAATGGTTTGGGTTGGAAAGGACCTTAAGATCATTTGTTTCCAACCCCCCTGCCATGGGCATCCTGGGCACTGACCTGAAGGCTTTCAGGTGGCTGCGGTGGCCCAGGTTTGGGCAATCCATGAGATGGGGTAGACATGGAGAAACATGGAGCTCACCTGCTCCCCATTCCCACCCCACTCAGTTCGGTCTGTTAATACTAAGCTCTTTTCCCCGGCTGGCCACAGGGCTTAAAACAAAGTTGCTGGTATGCACAACACACGTGATGCCTTTTAAATCCTATGGAGGACATTTCTGCCTGCTGCTACTCACTTTTTAATTTATTTATTTTTTAATTCAAGAGCTGCCCTTTAAAATTTAAAAATCACTTTTAAAAGGAAAAAAACACACCCAGCCCCCAGGCTGGTGCAGCAGGCACCTACACCCCCATAAAAACCCCGGCTGTGCATTATAACACGGGCAGAAGTCTAAGCATCATAAAAAAAAAAGAGCCTAAATTGCCAGATTGCACAAGCCTCCAGTAAATCACCCTTCCAGATGGGCTTACGGCTGCACACAGAGCCCCGCTAGTTGCAACAGGTCGCCCCACAGTTATATTTCAATCCTACTAAACTCAACAAACATTATGAGAATTATGCTCAATTTCATTAAAGAGGCACTTCTGAAGTTTACCATTGCCCCGTCATTACCAACAGCTTGATTTTTCATGCAATTAGTGCTCCCCTGTGCAATTAACTCCCTCCCCCCTCAAAGCGTAGTGGAGGAAGAGGTGGACAATTTCTTATCATAACTGCATCCCTCCTCAGTACTTTTCATTGCAATGAAGACCACGCTCGGGAGAAATACAGCTGCTGTTGAACTCCGCAAAACACCACTAAACAATTTATCAAGCAAAAAATGAGCTCATGCCAGGAGAGCCTGGGGAAGCATCCAGCCCTTCTCCTGCCTCCAACAGGGTGGATGGTTGAGAGCGCCAGAAATGCCCAAATGCAATGCTAACCCCTTTCTTTTTCGGGGTGGACACGAGGGATCTACATGCGACCTGCCCGCTGTACAGATGCTGACACAGGGCAGTGAAAACTGGAACTGCTGCAATGCCCAGCATGGGCTAGCACTGAGGCTGGGCATCCTCAGCCAGCAATGCTCCCACCCAGCAACCCCTCCAGCTGCCCCCACCAGCCAGGAACATGGTCAAGGTCTGCAACCCATACTAGAGAAAATGATTTATCTGTTTATTTCCCTGGTCTCTCCATTCTCTCTCTTTCCCCTGCTCCAGGCACACTCCTTCCCCATCCCAAGCATGGTATTTCAGAGGTCAGGACCAGACCCTTCCCTCTCCCCTGTAGAGGGAGCAGGCTTTTTTGCTCGATGCTCTGGGATCTGAGGATCATCTGGATGTTGGGCAGCAGACACATGTGCTCCTTCTGCATGCCTTGTGGATGCTACACACAGGCACATGTTCAGTTTGCTCAAGAGGCTCATTTCAGACCTTTAAACATGGAATCAAATGTTCTTTTCTAAAAAGAAAATAAATATTAACTTTCCCCTTTCATGTAACAAGTGCCCTTGCTGTGTAGTATCACCCACTGATGGAGAGAAGGCCTGTCTAGGTCTTTCTTACTCCTATACTATACCTGGAATAAGGATACCTTAACCTCTTGTAAAAATAAAAATGACCCCAAATTTCAGGCTGTTAACATGCTTCCACCATCTCACAGGTGCTGCACCACAGCCAAGATGCTATCCCACTTGAAACACCAGCAGAAGTCCCCCCTGCATTTCGTATCGTTTCAGTGCCTGTGCGTGAAGACAAAAGTGGCAAAACCACCACACCGAACAGCCAGGCTTAGGACAGTGAGCCCCCAGCCACAGCAGAGAGACAGGCCTGTGAGTCACAGGGTGAACCTCAGCTTCAGGGGTGCAATCTCTCACACCACTGAACAAGCACTGATGCAAAAATATGTCATCTAATGTGTGGAAGTAGGGATGGGATTTGCTCTTCTCAAACATAGAATCATAGAATAGTTAGGGTTGGAAAGAACCTTAAGATCATCTAGTTCTGCTTACCCTCCTCAAGCCTCCCTCTCCACACACAAGCTGCTCATGGGGGATAAGCAGCTCAAAATAAGTAACTAAATGCCAGTCTACCAAACAGTGGGAAAACAACATCGTCTCACTGGAAGATATTATGAGTAATTTCTCATATGCCCAGTATTTCAGAACTCACCATTTGTATCAATTGCAGCAAACTAGGAGCTGAGAACATGAGGAAAGCAGCCCTTTCGGTGTAGCACAGAGATGGAGCAGAGCTTTTCTCAGCACGGAGCTCTCTCGCGCACTAAGTCAGAGGAAGGAAATGCTGCCTCCCCCACAGATTTTTTTTTATTTTTTTATTTTTATTTTTTAAAAAAGCTCCTTTCCTCCTCAGAAAACCCAGGCCAGGTGTTGTGTGCTCTAACACCAACCTAAGGCCAGGCTCACTAATCTGTACGTTCACTCGCTAGCGAGATAAAGGATTTCAGCGTGGTGCAGCAGCCTGGGCTGTGGGAGCTGTGGGCTGGAGGAGTGCTGCCAGCAGCCGAGTGTCACTCCTGGAGGAATGCCTGACCTTTCCTGGGGCTTTGATCATGCTGGCTCGCAGCGTGAGATAACCAGCCCTTTGCAGAATCCGGAGGTAATAAAAAAAGCAGCTTTGAGGCCTCGTGTTTTTGCAGGGAAATACTTACCTGTGTTCCCAGAACACTGCCCAGTACCCACCACCACCCTCCCCAAATACCAACCACTTTGAAGCTGAACCTATCGCTGTCAACTAGGGGAATCACATAAAAACCTTCATGTGAGTTTTTAGCTTGTTACATTTCTCTTTACTGAGAATTGTACTGCTTTTACAGAAGATGCATGTACAAGAGACTCAAAAAAGAGCAGAGCAACAGAAGTAAGGTCTCCAATTAGTACACGATTAAGCTGTAAGTAGGATAATAGCAGGAGAAATTTTGTATCTTACACAAACAAGATAGCAAAAGAGATAGATAAAAGCACAGAAGGGGAATAAAGCTTTATTCCCTGTTCCCCTATGAACACTGAACCCATACAGAAAGGAGTGGATTTGCTGAGGGGTTTTTGTTTGTTTGTAATTATTTTAAAGGGGTGTCTGTGTGTGTTTTTCTCAGGACAGTTCGTGATGGGCAATTTAAACAAGTCAGTGTAGTACCAGGTTAATAAAGCGTGAAACACCTGGGTTGAATGTGCTGAATCTGTAAGTCATAATTAGATCAGTCTTGAATACTTCCTTTAATGAGTCTATGCAAGCACCACATCCACCCAGCCTGATTTTGGTCACCTACCTAGAGAAGTTCACAGATCTTCTCAAAACTAGGGTTACTGTTTGTTTTGCTGTGTTTGGGCAACTGTAGTACAGTCTCCAGAGTTGGAGCTACAATCCCTGGGTGCTTTCTGCAGGTTGTACACGAGACATGGGGCTTACTTTGCAGCACTCCTCCGCTGCAAGCAGGCTGATGCCAAACCGAGCAGACCTGGATAAGTTACCCCTCTGGGGGGAAAAATGTTGTGCTCAGCTATGCTGTCTTCCTCACGGGGTTAACTATGTAGATTTCAGATGCAAATTTTACTTTAGGGCAGGCTTTATGGTATTACGAGTCTCTTTTTCAGCCTTCTGAAATTTCATATGTATACATGCTAGAGCTCTCTCATCTCTGTTAATTGGGTTTTGTGGAATTTCGAGGCCCGGGGGCCAAGGGGGGAGGGCAGCTGATTAAAGCGCACTGTGCAGAAGTGGATGCAAAAGTGTTGCACAGTAACAGGAGGGAAACTGAATTCCTCTGAGCTACCTGCCTTCACGTGTGCATCCTGCCTGCCACTGTGGGGGAACCCTGTCTTTTGCCCTGGCCTCCCCTAGGGTGTGAGGATGGCTCCTGCCTCCTTTGACAGGCATCACAGAGTGGATGCTCACCCCCCCTTCTCTGGTTGTGCAATTTGATTTAGAGATTTTGAAGCCAGTCTGCAGCTACATTTGCTTATTGCATGGTGCCTGTGTGCTTGTGGCAGACCCGAACAGGGCCGTTTCCCCACAGCCCTAACCCCAAGGCAGTGACAACAGCGAGCAGGGGGAACCCACACTCTGACCACACTTCAGGACCATTAAGGAAGAATAAAAGGATGTTTAATCTCCTTTTATTCTGTTTCATAACGCAGCATGTACATGTGTATCAGAATTTGTTAGGCTGCTATGCCTGAATTGACGAGACAGGATTTGTGTGTGTGCACGTGTGTGTGTTCGTTCCCACAATGACGGCACAGAAAATACCCATTCCTGCATTTGGTTGAGCTGTGTCTATCCACATATAAGGATCCAGTCCAGGAGCCTCCTTGCTGGAGCTAAATACAGATATTCACACACCCATTATAAATGCAGTCTAGTTTCATTTTTAACCCACAGGAGGGTGTGGAGGGAGAAGACATCAAAGCATGGACACAGGCTACCCTGGCATTCTGGGTGTGCAATTTTATCTTCCCCTCATTTCCCTCCTCTCCAAACCAGCTGCTACAACTATCATGATGCTTGCCCTCCAGCCAGTATGCTGGAAAACTGGCTTCCAAGGCAGTCATTAATCTCTCCCCATTACCCATCTGGCACAGGATTTTGCTTAGATTGAAGGAGAGTCAACTCCGTGCCCTCCGAAACACCAGTGGCAGCTCCTGCAGCCACGCATGCCAGGCAGCCACTGGCCCCACTGCCTATGACAGGCACAGCCTGGCACTGCTTGTGATGCTGCAGCAGGAGGACCACGACATGAGGAACACACAAATGAAACTCAGACACAGACACTGAAGAGCACTGGAAGAGGGTGAATTAAGTAAACCTGCTGTCAGCAGTGACGGGGAAAAGAAGCCCTATGCACCCTCAGGGGAAGGTGGCTCATATCAGGGCTAAGTTTAGAGGCTGACTTCTTGCATAGCAATAGCTGCAGAGAGTAGGCCCTACATATGTAAGTTATGCAAGTGATATGAAGATGCATTTATCCTTCAGCAAGAAAAGGCAGCTCGGCAATGTTACACTTTTCATTCAGCCATCAGGTTTCAACCCATTTGAGGTAACAGGACTGGAAATACACAGATAGGCACGTGGTATGATGAGTGCAAGCAAGGGCTGCTCCAGTAAAGCTGAGCTGAAACGACAATGAAGCAGGTTTAAAGAGTAATGACCTGTTCTGCTGGGAGTTTGTTAGGGAGATAAAGTAACAAGAAGTGTTTTGTGCTATTACCACCTGAAAAGCAGCCATTTTACCATCCCTCACTGTCCTAGCAGCACCATGAGGCTGTGTTTGACCATCTACACTGGGACAAAAATAACTTTTTCAGAGAATACTTTTTTGTGTGTTGCTGGGGTTATTCACACCAAACCTGTCATATCCTCTCAGTAATACCACTCATTTACGAGGGAACAGCAGGGCCCACTGAGAGCCCTATGTATACATACATGATCTGGCATTTTATCTGTCAGTAGGACTGTAGGTTTCCCCAAGAAGAAGAAACACACAGACAAGTTTTTGATCTTCCTTAAAGCACCTTTTATCTCAGCTTTTGTTTGTTTTCTGTTTTTCGGGTGTGGGGTAGCATCTGATGTGAATGCCACCCACTGTAAGCTATGTAGTCAACGAAACAATCATCATAAAACACTGCTGGAACAAAAATGGCAGCACCTTCCTCTCCCCTGTTTCCCCCAGGCATAGGCCACATGCAGGACATACTGCCAGCATGTGCGCTACAAGTATAGTTTGCAGATCTCAAACTCAGAGGCGCTACGCATGGGTCTCTTATTGCCTTGCAGCCAGACACTCATCAGGGAATTGCGGAGTCCTTCCTGATGGCTACCAGAAAGAGCAGCCCTTTCCAAACAGGCACAGAGCAGGCAGCGATGGTGTCCTCCCCCAGGTGCTGGTGGGTGCAAACTCCAGCTTCGCCCAAGGGAAGCTGCTGCCTGCGCTATAACTGAGTGAGTGAGCATCGGCAGCAACAGCTCAGAACAGTTTGGTCCCATGTAACAAGCCTAAACCATAGTACACAGAACCGTCCCCTGCTGCCCAAGTCTTCGTCTTCTGACCCCCTCATTGTTGCATCGAGGGAGTGCCAGTCCACAGCTAGATGCACGACAGGGTAGCAAATCCTAATTTGAATGGGGGAAGTGGTCTGAAAGGGATTTACTTGAGGTTGCAGGTTAAATCAACCTTTGCCCATGCTTACAGCTTGATTCCTCTCAACTCCACAGCATGCTGGCCAACTGCCGCCACACCTGAGCAGAGGGGAGAGATCTCCAAGCAGCTCCACTCCTAACCAGTTTTTGGAGGGGAAAGAAAGGACACAAAACCCAGTGGCCAGGCAGAAGGAGCTCTTAATTAGCAGGAAGCAGCAATCAGCTGCTATGCCGCCTGTTTTGCAGCAGCCGGCCAGGCGAGAGCACTGGCGCATGGGGCCACGTGAGCTCTCCATGTCTAGCACATCCTTTCTCACCAGGAAAGGACACAAACACCCAGGAAACCCGGCTGCGGGGTCTGCTGCCGAAATCCTGCAGGGCTGCTGCTGAAAAGTGCACTTAAAAATAGAGCCTGCACTGATGCTATATTTAGCAGGAGGGTGCGCGCTTTCCGAAGGGCTGTCGTCCCCTTCACCAGCAGGGGCAAGGCAACCAGGCATGCCCTCAGAATGGTCCTGCATGCTAGCCCCACTGGCTGTGCCAGATCCCAGCATGAGTGTGCCTTGGGACAGCCACATTTTCTCATGGAAAGGTGAAGGAAGGCTGTAGGAGACCATTTGCAAGCCTGCTAAGTACTGGTCCCTGCTCCAGAGCAGCCGAGTGGGAGGCAGGAGCTCAGTCCTTCTTGGGAGCTGCACTGCTCCCCTGTCCCACGAGTGGATACTGCCTTCCTTGGATCTGAGTTTTTCTACCTAAGTGCAACAATGATCACTAGGTTCTTTATAAAGCACTTATGGACATGTTGCTTTATCCAGGCCCTGGTAAAGCCAGGCATGGCTGTAGCAAGTAATATAATAAGGGCTACTGAAAAACTGTGAACTACTGAAACCACAAAAACTCACGCTTAGCTTGTCAAGACAAGCATATGTCCAAACCCCTGACTAGCCATCTCCCAAGTAAAGAGCAAAACAAACTTCCACTGGACAGATGCTTAGACTATGGGGGCAGACCTGGAACCGATGTGGCACAGGCCTGGGGCTCTGCACCGGCAAGCCCAAAAGGGCAGGTTTGCACTTCCCACATTTTGTGCTGGGCTTACTCTCCCTCAGAGGAAAGGCAAGAGGATGTGCAGCATAAGGAGAGGATGCTACCTGGTCCCTGCGGATGCTGCATGGGACAAAGTGGCACTTTACCCTGTTGACTTGCAGAGCTCCATGGGGTGGCAAGGCAAAGCAGGTGGTGTCCCCCCTCTGGAGCCCAGGAGGAGTCACTGAAAGCCGAGCTTCTAATCAAAACCATGGCTTCAGTTAATTGAGTCCAATTCACCTGTGACACGAAGAGCCCCAATCCCATCAACAATAATGGAACTGCATCGGCTTACACCAGTAATGACTTCAAATCAGCAGCAGAATAAAGCTAATTCAATACTTCTTCAGGTCCAGCTGATGAGGCTGCCGTAGGAGAGCAGGAGGACAGCCTTTCTCCAGCTGCCCTGACACCTCTTCTGGAAGAGAGAGCAACACGAACAGCCAGGGGGTTGGGCTGGTTAGAAAAGCAGGGAATGTGAAAAATAAAAGTAAGTTTCCAACAACAAGGCTAAGATTTACTTTTAACATTGAATCACTCTTGCAGGTGACCCTGTGCAAGCGCTCCCAATGATTACCTGCCAGGGCGAGGAGAAGTAAAGCCCTGCCACGCAGCCACAGGTTTCCAACCCACCGCATGCTGCTGTGCCACCCTGCCGAGCCAGACCCATCTACCCGGGGCACTGGAGGCAGGAGCCCCATGCTCCGAGTAGCGCCCTCAGGAGCGTGGGAAGGAGCCCGTGGGAGACGGCTGCACGCTGGCGGCCGCGGGGAGGAAAGCAGGGCGACATGAAAGTTGCCCTACACAAGCAGACATGCAAATAAGCAGCTGCACCAGCAACCTCCTAATTGCCACAATGGCAGCCTCCTAATTGCAACGACGCCCACTGCTCTCCCAGTGCAGGGGCTGCGGGGAAGCCAAGAGGAGCCGGAAGGAGCGAAACCCTCCCGTTGGAGCAGAGGATGTGCCGCCGGAGCTGGTGCTGCCCCAGGACAGCCCGAGTGCCCCGGGGGGTGGGAATGGCACAACTTGGCCCCCAGCCGCCCCACACAGGCCGCTGCCTTGCGCACACAAATTTGTCTATGCCTCCAGCCAGAAAAAAACTAAGCCGCCACTCTTCTGAAGAGATGCACATTATTCTAGAGCAGTCAAGTTATGACTGGTCTGATTTCCATAATACATGCTCTGCAAACATCTGCCTGTTATTTAAGGCTCTGTTCCACGGGGACAGAAGTTGAACAGGGCAGACCTTTGAGCGGCACATCCACAGAGGGCTCCTTGCTGCTGGAGTGACCTCGGGGCAGAAACATGCCCAACAGGAGGTCAGCGTGGTCACTCTTTGCTCCTGCGGCTGCAATCGGCTTCACATTTCTGAGCCTTTCCCCATGTGCTGATGATGCTCTCACTCTCATCACAGGCAGGGCTTTGCCCACCTCTCCACCACAGGTACCTGCTTACACCAATGAGCAGCTCCCAGAGACTGTGCCACCCACAGGAGGACCCAGCCTGGGTATCCGGGCTAGGTATCAGGGACATCTGACAAACCATTTGGTACATTCAGGTTGTCAAATCCTGTATCATGGGCATCTGACAAATCATTTGGCACATTCAGGTTGTCTGCCCTTTTTGTAAGCCAGCTGTTGAAACCCGAGTGTCCCAATTAGACAAAGTTAAATGCTGCTCTCAATAACAAGCATTGCTGGCAAGAAAGTTATCCCGGCGTTATTGGACTGCTCCCTCCCTACTAAGAGGCCGCAAATTGGTGTTTACTTTAGAGGCCAAGTAGGCCAGCTTTGAGAAATTGCATCCACCCCACCATCCCGCAAGCTCCAGCTTCCCGAGGGATCCCCCGAGGCCACAGGACGGGTGCACCGGCCCCTCACCACACATGCCATGCCCTTGCTCTGCATTTAGCCCCTGCTTCATCCCAGGCTGACGCAGCGCTTGGCTACTGGTTCTATTCCCTGCATGCTGTACTGAGAGGGCTGAAATAGCAGAGTCTGTTCTGCAGTGAGTTGACACAGGCTAAATCAATTAGCTGCTATTGCTGGGATGATCAGCTAGGCCAGATCAAAAAAGACAAAGGAAGAAAAGCCCCATGCTGAGAGGAACCAGGCCCAGTCAACACATTTATCTCCAATACTTTAATCAACATATTTGAAACGAGAAAGGGAGATGGCTGGTGCTTCCCAAAGCTAGTAGGTGAAGGCTTGCTTTCCGAGGGCAGGAGGGGCAGAGTGGCACCGCAGAGCACTGCAGCTCCCATTCACCTCTGCTCCGTCCTTTGTTTCCATTCAACACACACTTCAAACAAACAGAAAAAAGATCACAATTCTCTGTAAGTTCACTTAAGGCACTTTCCATTTCAGACTGGGTTGTTTAAGCCCTGTAAGGCTCCAAGTTCATCCTGATTCAAATCAACACATTTTGCAGCTTGAGCTTAGCATCCTTCTGGAAGGACAGAAAACATCACAGCACACCACATGCCTTGCTTGCCCCTCTTCTCTGGGCAGGATTTATTAGTTTGAAGTAATCTTTGCTCTGAATTAGCTGTCCCAAGGACTACTGGTCTTCTTCCCACTGACTTTTGCAAAACCACACCAGTCATCGGTGTCTATGTCCAGCTGTACAGACTGTGTACAGGAAAGATCTGGACCTGTTGGAAAGGGTCCAATGGAGGGCCACAAAAATGGCCAGAGGGATGGAACACCTTTCCTATGAGGAAAGGCTGAGAGAGTTGGGGTTGCTTGGCCTGGAGAGGACTTTGGGGAGACCTTATTGTAGTCCTTCCATTCTTCAAATAGGCCAGTAAGATGGGGAGTGACTTTTTAGCAGGGCCTGTTGTGACAGAATGAGGAATAATGGTTTTAAACTAAAAGAGGTGAGATTCAGGCTGGACATGAGGAAAAAATTCCTTACAAGGGTAGTAACACACTGACACAGGTTGCCCAGAGAGGTCACGGATGCACCATTCCTGGGGACATTCAAGGCCAGGCTGGATGTGGTTCTGGGCAACCTGATCTAGTTAATATGTCCCTGCTCATTGCAGGGAGGCTGGACTAGATGACCTTTGAAGGTCCCTTCCAATCCAAACTATTCTATGATTCTATGATCAGTAAGCAACACATCCCTCACCCAACGCTTTGAGTACCAAGTCTGGGACCTGGTTTGGCCTCTGCAAAACATAAGTTGTTTCTTTCTAGAGACTGACAACTACTGCTGACAAGACTTCACCTGCAGCTGGGACTGGAGAAAACTAAAATTGTTAAAGGATGAAAGTGGCTCTGCATCAGCCAGCTGTATCTGGGTAGCCTCCAGCTCCAGCTCAGCTCCTCGTGCAGCCGCTTCTTATGAGAGGTATCCTGCCATGCTGCTCTTCACTTCAAAGAAGACAACCATAAGGAGAACTATTAAAGCAATTAAAAAAATATTATCTTTAAGATGCAATCTACACAGAGATGAATGGGAATAATTATCAAGCTGCAGATTTTTATGTTTTTGTGTGTGGGATTTTTTAAGGCGATAACTGGCTGAGCAGCTCTTCTGAGTAGAGGAAGGACTGTGTTACCTACAGGAACTTCTGCCTTATTGAGAGAACTGGAGACACCACTTTTCCACATGGTGGCCCACATCTTCCATACCATATCTCATAGTAACATCTATAGTCACTCACCCTTTTCCCATTCAGTTCATAAACCTACAAACACCTCTGTAGCAGCTCATGCAACTGATTACATAGAAAAGTGTCATTTCTGTTTTCCTCAAAGCAGTGAAAGCAGCAATTCAGCAGCCTGAATTGAGAAAGCCAGCCCCAGGTTACCAGGCAGCCATATAAAATCATATCCTCAAGTTCCCAGTGAAGAGCAAGACCTAACATCAATACTTTCACCTTACTTGCACCTGCATATCCTGAATCCTTTATTCTTCCTCTTCTGCTCAGTTGTCCCACCTATGAAATTAATATTAAAATGCACTGCAGATGGCAAACAGGCCCTTGAAACACTAGCTATTGGGCTGAAGTTGTGCATAAACTAGGCTCTCCCAAATCCTTTGTATATTCGTGTATTCCAGGTATTTTTGCACACAACATACAATCCTTGTCTATAAATCACTTGTGGTTGGATAAATTTGTTTTCTGCTGTTGGAGCAGCTACTACCTGAAGCATTACCTGCTCCTGTCTGGCTCTCATGTGCCTGTGGGCAGGTACCAGCATCAGCCATCCTGAGACAGGGATGTCAACAGACGCCTTGAGCTCCTCCTGAAAGGGACTTGAATGTGCACGCTGGCCCGTATTATAAACACCTTTACAGATGCAACAGAATCAGAAGTAGTTCAAAGCCAACAGACCTCTTTCCAAAGAATCCTTTTTTTTGGTTTCGCTACACCCTGAGATGTAAGTCATGAAGAGGCACACAGAGGGGTTCTAGCTTTCATACCACAACTTTGGGCCACGGTGCTCTCTTCTGTAAAGTTAAGGCTTAAGCCATGTACTTGACTCAATCAGGACAGTTAACTGGCATTAAAAATTTCATGAATCAGCTGTGAAAAAGAGTTAAAAAAAATCTAATTAAAAAAAATCTATTAAAAAATTCCTTTGCAATTCAAATTTACTGGGAGGCAGAGGGAGGGGAGGAAATATCCCCAGAAGGAAACGGTTTTACTCTTTTGGAGATTACACATCTTTCACCAAATGCTTAAAAAGAAACCTCACTTCATATTTGTAATAATAAGGGATTATCAGAGTCCTTAATTTACTGTTGAAGTTTGCAGTGAAGTTCCATACCTTGAGTGAGGTGCAGCCTAATCCCTGTGTGTGATTACATTTAGGAGTGAGAGGGAGGTATGTGGAGGGTGGGGAGAAGCAACTTTTATTGAAGACAGCGCTTCAGGCAGCCCTGGAGCAAAGTGGATCCAGTTTGAAAAGAATTGGCAACCCTAAAACTTTTTGATAAGACAAGAATTCATTGATGTTGGCTCATACTAGGCCCACTTCTACTCTGCACTTGTCCTCTGTGTTTCCTTGGCATATCTGTTCCTTTCCTCTATCTGCTTTAGCATAACTTTATTTTTCTCTTTTATCTTTAGCTAACTGCACCCAGGGACTGGAGGGATTGATTTTTTGTTTTGACTTATTGTTTGAAGATCTGTAACTCAAAGCAGCTTCTTGCGCCTCTGATGTCTAAGCCTGAGCAGTATAAAAGGTAAAGCTCATCCTGTGTACCAAACTGAGCGGGGATACCATTTTATAATCAGTCATCTGTGTTTTATTTTGCCTTTTTGGGAGGAAAACTATTTTAAGACTTTATAGGCAATAATACTTTAAATAAATATTCTCATGGCAGATACTACACATGCCAGCTCTCTTTGTAAAGACAGTCAGCTATTGCTTACTACTCAGGGGAAGAAAAAAAAGTTCCTAATTAAAGGAGGCCATTATACATCAGAAGATATTTTGAGCATCACGTCACGCTACCGACAGCCTGCTGCAGCCAAAATGTTACCATGCAAATCTAAAAATGCTCTCGCTCAGAGATGCACTACCACAAGGCTAGCCTAAATCCCTGCTGGGAGGGGAAGACAGGAGACACGAGACGTGCTCCTCAGTGTAGTTTGTAAACAGACATCTCTCACTGCCATGTTAATATCACCCTGTCCCGAGACATGGAGGGGTGGAGAAGGGTATTTGTTTGCTTCCTCCTCCTTCTGAGAGCCAGATTTGGGAGATTTCTCCTTTTCCTGGGTCATTCTCCCCTCCACCTCCTAAAAAAAGTGCCACTAGGCTGTTATAAAGAAGCTTCCCTTCAGGATGCAGCACCCAGGTTTCTCACCGCACATACATGTTTCTGTATGGTAGAAAGCTGATAGCCATGGCACACACCGACTTTGTTTACGATCGCCCATCTCCGCTATTCCCTGAAGTTGCCCAGCTTGCTGAAATATGGTTACATATGCAAACATTATCTCCCAATTGTAACCTCATTTTCTGCTCTGCTGGACAGCGTGACCAGCATTTGTCATCTCGCCGCCCCCGCCCGCCACATCATTCATGTGTCTATAATTGTCATCAAGATGTGGCATGTCAGCAGGACTCCCGCGTCCGCTGCTCCCCATCTCCACGCAGTCACTCAGGTAACAAACCCATAATCTCGCCCTGTTTTCATGATGGTTGAATTACACATAATTGTTTCTGCACAGTGATTGATTTCTGCCTGAATAGAGACCTCTGCCTTTTTTCAATGCGAGCGAGTGGCAGCCAAGTCTCTCCATCTAGGAGGAGGCAGCAGCCTTTGAAGAGATCAAAGCCAAGGCCGCGAGCAGTTGTGCGCCCTGGGAATATGGAAAGCCTTTATGCTCTCAACCCCATTTCCAACATCATGTTGGATTGCAGCTGCATTACACTCTGCCAGCATTCTTAATGCTTTTAGTATTGACTCTGACATCACCGATAGCTGTTTTAAAGTAACAAAAGCTGAAGGATGACTTATTTTCACAACTCTGTAATTGGAACATGCAAAGTTAAGGGAAGGGAGCATTTGTTTTTAATCTGAGATACAAAAGAAAGCACAGAAAATTATATAAGTTCCCCGAAATTAAAACCACGTTTTTCATATGGAAAGAACAGAGGGGGCATTTTTATAGCCTAGACCACACAAAATGAACTGATTATGCACATGCTTTTTCAAGCCTAAAGGCCGAAGTAAATATACGATTGAGCAAGCAAGTCAAATTGGGAAAAAATATTGTGACTCATAGTACGTTTAGTGACTTTTAGCACCTGATTCAAGGCAAAATAGTGCAGATGCCCAGGCTATTGCCTCCCCTCTGCAGCTCCTTGTAGCAAACTGACAGCCATTCACTTACTCTAAACCAAACACATGACAAAGGAACACTAAATCCCCATTAGTTATCTACAAAGATAAATAATGCTCTAAAAGTGTAAAATACAAAAAAGCTTCCTCTAAGACTCCCTTCTCCTCCAGTTATAAAAACAACTCTTAGGCTGCCTTAAAACTACTCTTACCACAATATTGTTTTCAGGGGCATCAAATGCTCCCACGCTCCTCCTCTCTCCTCATCTAGCTTCGCTGGTGAAAACAAAAGTAAATCTCTATCGAGAAAGACTGTCCTGAGCTTTGATTAAAAGTAATGCCTTGAAAAAATACTTCCAGGGAACTTTTAAAACTTATCAGTGGAAAGGAAGGGGGATAAGGAGGTTGTAAAAAGCGGGAGCCCGTGAGAGCGCAGTAGCAGAACCACTCTGTGTCCGTACGCTGACCAGCCTGAGCACTACTGCTACTTCGACAACTATTTTTATTCATGCTAAAACCACTGAATAGGATCTTTTAAGAGCAGTAATTTTGAAATATGGCAGCTGCCACTACCGCACGCGGAGTGGTGAGAAAGGAAGAATGTGCAAATAAAGCATAAGCTGTAAAGAATTAAACATTATGAGCACCCATGTATTAGCAATAAAAATAATTTCCTCTTAGCAGTATCGTTTTTCTTCTGCTGTTTTAACATTCCTGTTTCCCTGTAGTCATTAAAAATCCAACTCAAAGACAACTGCAAAGGGATCTGCCCTCCCTCCCTCTCTGTGGACCCAGAGCTTATGCCCCTGTCATTTCAAGGCTGGGAAAATGTCTCGTTTTTACTTTGACTGTTCCTAAACACACAGTAACCACACTGAGGCTGAAACTAGAGCCAAACGCAGCAAGCTCTTCACCAAGAGCTTTTGTAAAAACTTATATTCTTTTTCAGTAGTATTAAGACTTCTGTGTTAATCCAAGATTTGGCGTTTCTCCCTCCTCTTCCCCCCCCATTCTTCTGCCATTCCCAGCAAATTTACTGCTTCCTCTGCACAGCCTTCTTTCTTAAATCAGGACTAATTCTTTGTAGCTCTGGTGTCCACTCTGATAACCAGAGGGATACTCAAAAAGTAGCATTGAAAAAAGCAGCAAGATACAGACAGCTGGAGCAATCACTGTAAACAGAGGTACTGGCTGCCATGTTGGCAGGGCAGCTAATTCAACTTGTGCCTATCCCACAAGGAGTCTCAAGTATCTGGAAATGAATGCCAGCCTCCAGAAACTGAGCAAGCAACACGTGTAGCATTGCAAAGGTCTCCAAAACACTCGCCACTATGAAGAAACAGCAGCAGAGAAGTCACTTTTATATGATGCTGCAACCCTGCCTTTCAGCATCAAACCATTACTGTGATGAAAAAGTATGTTTTACTGTAATTACTGCTTATTTTCCCTTCCAGGGACTTTTATGTTCATTTGCAGAGGATTCACTTGCTACTTGATACTTTTGCTTGAAAGCTTGCTACTTTTTTGCAGCTATTCACTGAAATTTAAGAGACACCATTTAGTCCAAAAGAGGCACGCGAAGGCTGTCAGCCAGCCTTTCATCCTGCGCAGCCCACCATACAGACTCCATGGACAGCTCTCCATGCCCAAGCAGAGGCACAACTTCCCTTCACACATCAATGTTTTGGTGACCATGATAGGGAGAATTGGGGGACCTAACAATGAGTCTTGCCAGTTCCTTAAATCCTGATTCCTGCAGAGGGACGACCTGCATGTCTGCAGCAAACAGAGTTTTAGGTTTGGCTGTGGTGCTGGAGAATGTGTGCTGCCAGATGCGGCCACCATGTATAGGCTGCAGCTACAGAGCTGTGAAGAAAAAAGAAAACACCATCGCTGACCCAGGTAACTCCAGGGAGGTGATGCACAAACAGAAAGCTGAGAGCTGTGCTCCAGCGAGCACAGCCTGGGCACACATTAATGTGGCAGGTATTTCAGGATGCCCAGGAAGAAGTTGAAAGCCTCCAACTTCAAAACCAGCCAGCACCTCAGTGCAAACTGCCCACCAGAGGCTGCTGAGGCACACGGCATGGACATCACTAGGGCCACAGTGGATGCCCACCATGGCTGGAAGAGGAAGACAGATGCCACTGCTGCCAAGATGCTGTCCCAAAAAGGTGCTTTGAGAAGCAGCTGAGCAAGGTCCTCCCAGTCCTGGTAAACAATAAAAGTCCTAACACACTGGTGTCATGGGGAGCCTGCTGATAAGCCCTGGTCGGCTGTCCCCAGCTCATCATGTGCAAGAGCAACAAATAAACAGCAGCTTCTTGAGAGACAGAGCACACCATGCCTGTTATCTAACTGTGTTTGCATTGAATTTTTGAGAGGCAGATGGAGACAAAAGTGGAGGGGTGCAAATAATGATGCTCAGGGCAAGTAGCCTGCTTCCTCTGCAGGGAAAGAGCAAACAGCAGGAGATAGGGGTGCTGCTGCGATGGCAGGGAGGCAAAATGAGGAAAGACAAAGTCTGCTTTTTGACAAAAAGTTTAAAGTTATTTTTCTTAAGTCCCTCCTCACTTTTATTTGGAAACTTCAGTAGGATTGTTTGGTCCTTAACTGAAGGGCTGGGTATGAAACACCGACAGCAAACTTTCTTATCTGCACTGGTTTTAATCCTCTTATTCCCTCCCTCCATGCCCATCCCGGTTTTTACTTTCTCAGACTTCTAGTTTGTTTTCATGAAAAAACACAACAAAACAAAAACAACCCAAGAAGAAGATCTTTATAAGCAAGCCATCTTTCAGGGAGGTTCCTGAAGCTAACACCTTCCTCTAAGTTTCTGAGCAAATGTTGCTTTTTTGGGTCCTTATTTGCAGAAGCTTCCTCCCAGACTGTGTCTCTGCTTTTGGCAGCAGGGTAGGGGGGAGGCAGAAGACATGACCCCCTCCTCCGTGCCAGCATGGGCGCCAGGGATACCTCCTGGGAATCTGCTGGCAGCCATTGACGCGCTGCAATTTCCACGGGTCACGTCCTCACGCTAGACTCTACGTTGGGCAATTATACACAGAATTTACCTATTTCATGCTTAATTGCACAGGCACAAACTTTTGTTCCACCCCCGAAACAGCTATAACCTACCAGCAGCACTTGCATTACTATAGGCATCTCTCCCAGTCCTGGCTTAACCCCCTAGGCTCAAATCTCAGCCAGCCTCTTAACCAGCCATCCCCCTCCCTGGAGAACCCACTGAGCCCAGCAGGGGAGAGGGGATGCAGATAAGGCATGAAAGGCCAACATCAGCCCACAGTCAACTTGTGAGCTATGGGCTCCTGGGCTGTGGAACGCTGCCTCCAGAAGGGAAATGCAAGACCCACCCACAGACTCTTCTGCTAACTGAACCTGAGAAAATGTTTTGTCCTGTACATGTTGGCCAGAAAGATTAATTTAATGGAGGAGGGCACTTTTTGTGCAGTGAGCATGACTGTAGTGAGCATTAACTGAATGTATTTACTTGCAGTCCTGGACCCAGAGCTGGAAGACAAGCTCCACAAAACCCCTGTCTGAAATCTCCTTCTACCTAAAAGTCTGCCCGTGCCCCAGACACAGGGGTTTCTGAACCAGCTTTGACTAAACCACATTTCCCAACTGAATATTTATTGTTCTGCCCCATTAGCCTGTAATGTTCGCATTTACACACACATCCCTGAAAAGAAAGGGAACATAAAAGTCTCAAAGGAAGAGGGAAAGCTTTCTGCACAAGTTGCTTTGGGAGGGCCCTTGAATTAAAAAGTTTCAAGCAAAGCAGCATTTTGAGCAGCTCTCCTAGAGTCTCTTAATATTTCCTTATTACAAAGTATGAAGTCATCTTTTACAGGTCACCCAAATAAGAAGCTTAGTAGTTGCCAGCTAAAAAAAAAAGAAACCAAGCATGTTTGTAATAGTGCTGTCAAACTGTCTGGGGAAAGCCTAATAAATTAGCATTTTTTTGGCGGTTCTCCTATTCCGAGTTTTCCCTCTGAAGATTTAAATCTAAACCAGGATCTCTGCACTATTATCTTACAAATATCCCCCAAAATAACTGAAAAAGGGAAAAAAGTCTCAACAAAACCAGGAAAATCCTCATACCTAAGAGATAAGCTTTTTAAAGTTTTATTTCTTTTTTCTCCTTTAAACCCAGCACAGCTTCGTTTCCTCCCTATACCAGGGGCAATTTAAGACATAATGTGTGAGAGAGAAGGTTTTGAGTAGCAAACTTTCCAAATCCAACATGCTCAACTCAAACTTACTTTTTAAGCTGAATTTCAGTTGTGCGCAGGAGGAAATCAGGCAGTGAAGAGCAGACACAAACACAACCCAGCCTGCTCGTGTCAGAAGGCAGCGAGACAAAAAGCTTTAGGGGCATTCTTCAGGGTAAATTATTACTGTGTTTTCCAAAATGCATTTTACTACGTTCGATATAGGGCTTATTTCCTCAATATCCTCAAAATCTCTCCCAGCACCAGCTCCGTGAGCTCACTTTTCCTCTCTGTGTGGATCCCCAGGAGCCTGGAGGGGATGCTGCACGCTGCAGCCTGCCCCACCACCCCGAGCTCCCACACCTCTCCGTCACCCACCTGCTCACTCCTGCTGTGCTCCCAAAATACCTCCTCAAGAGGCTGAACCCACATGTGCGTTTATATATGGGATAGGAGGACCTGTACGTGAGCCATGGGACCATCTTTATTCTTCGCAGGGGCTAATTCATGTGTAGGTGTTGAGGGGAGAAATCAGAGTCTCCCTCAGTTTGGAGGGGTCTTTGCACTGTGTCAGGCCTGGCTATTCTCCTGCTTCACCTCGACTTTTTTGTTGACAACAGAAGAAACAAGCGTTTCTTCGGTTTAAGAAACAGAAATGCTGCCAACCAGGTCGTGAGGAGTGCCACACAGTGAAACAAGTTACCACAAACCCCAAACTGAGGAGAGGGCATGGATGTGAGAGGGAAGTCACATCATAAAAACAAATCTGGGAAGCCGCTTGGAGAGAAGATGCGCTGCGGTGCCGGTTTTGTGGCACGGCTGCATGGGATGTAACATGGGTCAGTGGTGGGAACCTTGCTTACCATGGGGGTGCACGGAAGTCACACAAACCTGCAATGAAAGCTGTACAGGACTGGGTGTAGGGGATACAGCACAACCGAAAACACAATTGCCACTTGTAACTGCAGCTTCCTAAACCTGATACAGCACCAGTCAAACTTCAGAAACTGGAGACCCTAAACAGACACTGGATTGTGGTATTTTAACAAAATAAACACATTTGCATCGCTGGACACAATTTATCAGCATTTTAGCACATCGGCAGGGAAAAGGCCTTCTTCCCAAGTGCCGTCTGCATTTGACAAGCATTGACACCTTTAATCGTCACCTCCATATTGTACTTTTTTTATGCTACACAAAGCTTGCCAATGCAAGATTTGGGAGGGATAAAGAAAGATCAAGGCAAGAAGATATGCCAAGACTGTGGAGAGAAACAGACGGTCACAAAGACAGATCTCTGAGGCAGTTTTGAAATACAGAAAGAGGCAGAAAATTGATGAAATAGAGCCTTACAGCATAGCTAGGCGACCAGTTATTGAGACTGTCTCTGAGCAGCCAGGGTCACGAGGACCCCGACCCAGAAATACAGGTCCTACAGGGATAGCTTTTTAGAGCTCATCACTCTCCACCTGTGAGCCAACAAAAGCCTGTTCCCTTTCCCTGTTTTTTGACGAATGTTCCCTGGTTTCGTACATGACGAATCAGACCATCTCCAGACTGGCTTTCTTTGGATAACACTTGCAGCCCCATCCAGAACACTGTTCAAACCAGGTAAGGGGGAAGCTGAGCTGCCATCAGTATCAGTGGGATTTCAGTATCATGTCTTTCAACCCTGTGAAACCTCACTCCCCATACTGACACCACGGGGTTTGTTGTAGCTCCCGTGAGTCATGGTTGCAGGCTTCTTAGAGCAGGGCCATCAAGCATGTGCAGCGCTTAGCACTATGCTGGACGTGCAGCAGCAGCCTGCTTCAACCTACTTTAAAGCTTCCCTACTCAGAAAGCAAGGAGAAGGAAAAAACAGGGGTCTACAAACAGATTTCTTCTGTTCTTTGCGGAAGCAGCCTTAGTAGAGCTTCCTTGCACCGACTGCACACATGTACACCCCTGCTCATTCGAAGTGCCAGCACATTCAAAAGGTACTTTGTGGCCAACACGTGCATGCAATCACAGGCTCCCAAGGGACTTCTCCCTGTGCGCTGGCCTGGGTGAAGCAGACCTGCCTGCTGACTTGTGCGGCGCTGTTTGAAGTGCAAGGCTAGAGTACTGAAAGCTCTTGGATAGGCAGATGCTTTTGGGAATTAGTTGCTCTCCAACTTGCCTAATAACTCCTAACCGAAGCGATTCTCTGGTTTATGTGCTACAGCTGGTGACGACAGTACACTTAGTTTTTAAGTTAAACTGCCCATTTTATAAATATTCAATCAAAGCCTTGAAACTTTACACTTG
Organism: Coracopsis vasa; assembly: GCA_026283785.1. Taxonomy (NCBI): domain Eukaryota; kingdom Metazoa; phylum Chordata; class Aves; order Psittaciformes; family Psittacidae; genus Coracopsis; species Coracopsis vasa. Next base: position 9,269 of record JANHGB010045527.1, on the reverse strand, counting down.
CAATTTTTGCTGACTAAGCTCATCCTATTGATTTTATGCCTCAACCTTACCTATACCCCCAGCCACTTAAAGCAAACAAACAAATATCGAGTCGACCTTTCAGCTCTATAAAAATGTTCTTCTAGGAGAGCGATTTGGTATCTTTGAAGATCACAAAGATATTCTAGGTCCTTCATCTCAACCCGGAGCATCAGTAAGCAGTACCACTGCCAGAAGCCAGGGGTAGGCACGCCACTTCTCCTTTGGCAGTTCAGACCACTCTTCCTCCCCTTTAGGAGAACAGGCAATCCCTGGCTGATTAGCACAGTTGGCGTACACGTTAACTCCCTACTGCACTTTTAGCTCAATCCCAAAGATTCAATGAATATATTTTTATTTAAGTGCTCAATCACTTTCTTGCTGAGAGGACAGATTCCTTTGAAGTGGGAAACCCAAACTAAATAAACATATCCACAAGATCCAAGTCTCAAAATAGAAGCCATTGGGTTGCTAGATTAAGTTATTCTGAATGCAATTTTCTTAAGTGAATCTAATGCTTATGAAGGGCCGGAGTGACAGAGACACTAATCCCCAACTGCCTGGGCAGCAGCAGCACGCCAAGCAGCTGCGCCGCCTTTTTCCCTGGCGTCCTGCAAGAAGGGACCAAACCCAACAGCCAGATGAGAACAGTCTTCACAACAGCCAAAACCAGCTTAGAGATAAATGCCTGATAACGAGGGTGGGGATGGTTTGGGGTAAATGGGAATGATTTACATACAACTGGAGCAGCACTGCAAGAGGACAACCTGCCTCCTCCAAGAGGAGGACCCGCAGACTGCCTGGCTTGTGGCAGCATTTCCCTCTGACATACACTGGATACTGACGGTGTCCATCCACGTTAAGAGCAGCACGGGACATCACAGCAGTCCATTTGACGCAGACTTCAGGCTGTAAAATGTTCCGTGTCTGCATTAAAGCAGACTCTTGCTCATCTGCCTTCTCCTGCCAGACACAGTATTTTACTACTAGCAAACAAAGCACATGCCTCTCTCTAGTAGGACTTCAGAAATATTACAGCAGCAGTAAATGCTTTTGTGTGGGTTATTTCCTTCCCATATCAGGAGGAGTTTTCCCTAACTATAAACAGAAGTTAAGTACTCAGGAGGAGCCAGGCCTGCGGTACCCAGGCTTTACAATGCCTGCAGCAATGCAGCACTGCAAGTATCTGGAAAAAGTCTTTTCCTCTTTTGATGCCTGAACCTGTGAAGCTTTAGGCTTTCTTCTTGAGCCATATCCTCGCTGGCACTTGCAGTCAGTAACAACCTATTCTTATTAACATTTTTTCTGGGCTGTGATTACGTTGGAGAAGAGGTGGCACAGCACCAAAATAAGAGGAATGAAATTTTCATTTTAAAACCACCTTAAAATGTAAGCGGCAGCTCTGCCATTTACAATTTATATTGAATTAGCTCCTAGATATATAGAAAAAAAGGAGATTTAGGACATAAACATACACACATATTGATATACAAAAGCTCCAACTTTGATGATTTGTAATGGGTGGGGGGTTTGATTATGCCTCCACTGAAGCCACACACACACAATTGCTGCATGTGTGTGGCTTCAGGAGAACCTTTCCCACATGCCCATTCACAATTAGGTTGATTTGCTAGTTGTTTCACCCTGACAAGGAGAAGACAGCAAGAGCAGAAAGGCTGTTTTCTTCAACAGTACGTTCCCAAAGACCACATGGACATTGGTAAGACTCTGCCTGGATTGTGCCATCTTATCAAAAGCAACCAGATCAAGCTTCCGACAAAGGCCAACCTACAGGCCCCATTTTCCAAATGGAGAATTAGTTTCACTGAGGGTGAGAAAGAAGGCACCACCAAAACTTGGTCCACTACCATTCATGGCTTGGATTTGTGTTTCACAGAGACCTGGCTTGTATATTAGACTGATCGGCTGTGACGCTTGAGCCAGAGCAGCTGACAGATGCATTTGCAGCAGTGAGGTCCCTTCTATTAGCACTGCTCAGATTCCTCTTCTCCCCTGGTGCGACTCACTGAGCCCCCCAACAAATAGTGCTAAAATTCCTCCCCAGCAAACCCAAATAAACCCGAGCAAGTTCTGCTTCCATAGTCGGGAAGCTTTGTGCCCCTCTGCACCTGATTTGAAAGATTTAGGAACTAATCAGCATGGTTTAAACTTCACTGAGAAGATATGTGCTGTGCAGGGTGAAGCAGCAGAGATTCAGTGCTGGCTGAGCAGCTCCAGCTTGTGAAGCCCCTCGGCTGCCTGTGAAACCCATTTCCTCTAGCACAGGTCTGGGGTTGCAGGGGGAAGAAAGAGACATGCAACAGGACCACAGCTGCCTGCAGCCCTTGGAGCATCCTGCTCCGATGCCAACTTGGGAATTAGCGCAAAGCCTTCTGATGTGTGATACGGCGGCAGAAGCGGAGCTCCAACATCTGTGCTACAAAGCCCATTTCATATTGGGCCAGGGAGCTTTCAGCTGACCACAGCTCCCAGCAGTCGCCTACAACTGCACAGTCAGCAGAAGCAAACTCTCAGGAAAAGACAATATTACGAATAATCAGGTTCATGTCCTTCTGCGGCTCCCCTTGGGGTCCCAAAAATTCCCCACAAGCAAGTGAACCAGTCTGCTTTCAGAGGGACTGCAAGATACAGCGAGGGAAACAAAACCCTCTTACTGAGGCTCTGTAGCTACTCATTACTGCTATTTCTACCCTCACCCCTCCTTCTGTCCATATTATCTGCACAATTTCTCCTGGGACTCTTCAAGACAGGAGCTATCTCCATACCCCTCTCCATCCAGAAGCACACAAGGAATATCCAAAACTTGGGCAGGGTAGGGGGTCCTGCTGTTTGTAAACATTGTTCCTTGCCTTCAAGCTCTCTTAGCAGAATTCTCCATCGTTTTCAAACGGATATGATGTGGTCTGCAAGTTGCTGTAAGGTGTTTATAGATTGTATCCTCCAACCTACTTGACACCTCCAGCTGCTACAAAGAGACAGTTTAGCCACAAAGAAACAAACCCAGACCCCAACACCACAGAACACAGGCAAAAGGGAGGCTGCAGAAATCCTCTATCTATCTACCCACAGGAAGTTTAATTCATTGGGGAAGAGGGGGGAACAAAGTCAAAATTATTTTCTGGATGAATTTAAGACACAGAGAAATGACTCTTCTTCAGTCACCTCCTTTGTACCCAGGTTCCCACCACACAGACAAGAAAGGTTTGCTACCCCAAAGCCAGTCTTGTGAACAAAAAAGTCAGAAAACCCACGCACGTTAGAAAACAAGCAGCTGCCTCCGTGTCCCGTCCTCAGTACCCCCACAATGCTGAGCAACCACCAAAAGATATCTCGAGCACACAGGATGCACATACACCAGGTGTTGCTGTGGTTTCAGTACCATCACGTGCCACTTCTCCTGCAGCCACCCAAACCAACTGCTTCGCTTTCCTACCTACCCAGCTATCTGATAAGAATACAAACTGTGGTGCAAGGCTTGTACCTGAACTTGTAATTAACACTCTCCTGCTCCTACAAATGCAACTTGTAAAATGCAAATTGGTTGCCAGTAAAATGAAAAGATTAAAAAAAAAAAAAAAAAGAGAAATAAAAATAGAAAAAAAAAAAAAAAGGAGGAGGAGAATGGGGAAGATGAGACCGCTCTAGTAACAGCAGATTTTGGAAGATTTGAAATCCTCCTCATACACCCTTTCCCCTCCAAAAGCTGCACTGAAATTACACTTCAGTTTCCTGCTTTTACAGCTTATTGGACATACTGTGGCTGACTACAGACTTGTATTTTTAATTTTACAAAGCAACAATGCAGTGTTTGCCTTTTCTTTTTTTTAAATAAAAGACATTTTTTTTCCTACATATGCTGGTGAAAGTAACTCTTTTCCCATTCCAAGACAGCTTTGCTCTCTCTGCCATGGCATAGCGATCCAAGGCTGCCTCAATCATAGATGGTCCCTCTCTTGGGTCCATCTGCATTCCCCCAAGGATGCATCCCCTGGGCGGTTTGCAAGCAGCCGGGTCTTTCCAAGGTGAAAAAAGGATTCAGCGCCCCAGGGCGGCTTTTTAATCCTGCCTAACACCTCCAGGCAACAGATGCATCAACAAGAAGTGGCTTTGTCATGCAAATGGAAGGGCCCAGGTACACACGGCAGGGCTGCTCCATGCACAAATGGCTGGGGGCTGACACCCCAGGGGACAATCCACCTCCATTGCTTGCTGATCTCGGCTGCTCCTTGCCCCGGACGCATCCTCCAGGAAAGGACAGCAATAGCAAACCTGCGGGGCAGTGGTAGGGACCTCATGAAGGTGAACAGGCAGAACCATGCGGCACTGGAGCGGTGGTCGGCCATGAGTGAGCGTGTCATCTCCTGGATGTAGCATTTTGATCTCGCACGCATTAAAACCCAGCTGTCAGCTAGGAGACTAACACAGATTATAGTTCAATTAAACAAAAAAAAATATTTAATAACTCAAGCGTGTAGCCTTGTGGTTAAACTGAACGAACTCCAGGCTTATGTCAACATTGCAGCCCTGCAACAGCACTATTTTACCGAAATAGTGGTGCTGCTCAAACATGCAAGAGCAACACTGAACTAAATTAGCCCCTCAGATGTTCAGCAGGCAGCTTCACAATTAGAAAGCAGATGTGTTTTCCCCCCTCCTCCCCTCCAACGTACACATGTAGGACAGTTCCTCAAGTACCTGAGCTGACAGCCTCCCGCAAGAAGCCAGTGTTCTGGGGGTGTTGATGCCAGACCAGTGCAGAGCAGCAGCCCCACGGCACACATACACAGAGAAAATCCTCAGTGAATAATTAAACTGGATTTTGTTGTTCAAAGCCTTGCACCAGCACTAGGGACTTTCTTAGGAAGGTAATGTGGGAAAGAGGGGGTAAAAAAAGGTCTGAAGTTTCCCAGGCCTCTAAGGGGAAGGTTTGAGACCTCAGTTTCAGTGCCCTCTCTTGATGCTGCATGCTTTTCCCCGTAATACATCCAAACTGAAGTTTTCTGTAGAGCAGCATTTACAATGACAAATACCACCAGACCATGGTCATCATGCTTCACCCTAAATGTCTGTAGGCCTCTGAACTGTAATTTATACACACCCCACACATCCCCCCTCAGCTACAGACAGCAATATACTGCATGCGGTTTTGCAAACCTTTCAAACACAAATGGTGACATATAAAGAGGACAGATCCGTGTGCTTCCCAGTGCCAAACTGCCCTGTCATTCCAAATCCAAACATCCACTAATTTAACACACTTTGCTACTGCCATTTACCAATACAGATTAGGCCCCCTTTGTTTTGCTTTTGAAAAAGTCACAACCTGAGGAAAAATCAAGAACGCTGGATGAGCAAAATAATGCCAGTTGTTTGACAGAGACCGACAAGTGAAAATTTAAGAGCAAGTAACATGGAACACGGCTTTATCACAGGGAAGTAACAGCATACAACTTCCCATAACACAGCACATACAACTGCAGCGGGATTTTTCAGCAGGATGCCTACAAGCAAATTTGTTTCCCGCTCCACTCTGGTTCTACTAATATAATTTCCACAGCTTGTTTTAACATTGCCTCCCCATCGCTCTATATGTATACCAAGAGGATTACAAAAATAAATGGGAATTGACTACTCAAAATTAAAGCTACATTAAAATCTATTGAACGTGCATCTACACCAATGGAAGCAGAGGGACCAACCTGGAAGAATCAGTGCCTGCCATAATGTAAAGGAAAGCTGTAACTACTGCATCACGGTTTATATTAATTCCTAAACGAGCATTTCACAATTTGTGGCTGAAGATACAGAGAATGTTTCAAAGCAATGCTGCCAGATACATAAAGCCTTCATGCAGAGCAACTGATGGCAGAAATAAATATCAATCAACAAAGAGCAATGCCACATCTGAAGAAAAAAAAAAAGAATCCAATCTTTTCATCTTACTGACAAGCAACTTTAGCAGTTCTGCTTCCAGCCCTCAATTTTCCTCAACAAACGAAGAGTTAAAGCCAGAAAATTCACATCTGTCCCAGTCACTACAAAGATGGCATTTACATCATTCCGCCATATATTATCCTACAGTCGTAAACCACGGCTCCCCCCACAAAGCCCCCAGCCCTGTTCAAAGGATGTCAGACACCACAGACGTTAATCTCAGCTTTTCCACTGCGATCATGACCAACACCTTTAAGAGCTCTCAAACTCCAGTGGACGGAGGCTCTGAGCAGCAGAAGTGCAACCTTCACCATAACTGAAGCTACTCAAAAAACCCCGGCATGAACACACACTGAAAGCTGAACAGGAGGAAACCCAGCTCGCCAAAACCGATCTTTGGAAGAGATAACTCACTGTTCTGGGAATGGGTGGCGACAGAGATCCATTAGGCATGTACGGGTCGTTATTCATATTTGGCATCATGATATACCCAGAATAACCAGAGTATGATGGTCCCTTGCTGTATAAGCCACTGTCTGGATGCTTTCCTATGGAAGAGCAAACAATGATTACATTATTGCCCACATACACATTTCTTGTAAGTTAGAGCACTTAAACAGGTACTGTGCATTCATAAAAATATTTTGCATGCAAACGTTTCTTTACTTATGGAAATTGCCTTTGACAGAGAGGGAAACACAGCAATTTGTAATAACATTTTTTAAGAAGAGTTAATTCTTAAAGGAGCAAGTACTCTCTATGAGGAGTTTATGCTTAAAATACGGAACAGCCTCAGAGTAACCAATTTGTTTTGTAAGTCCCTGTTCAAATCCAGGCAGAAACATCAGCAATGACATTACATTTCTCAAGTAGCAGTTTCCCCCCATTTTATACATCCCTCTAGGATTTGTGGATTCAGAAGTATTGCCAGTATCGGTTTCCAGCATCACTGTTAGAAAAGGGAGGAACAGGGCAGTGATAACTAGATATAATCATTTCCTTCTCTTGCTGAGCCACTGCGTGCAGCAAACAATTCATTCTGGCCACGCTCACTGGCAACAATTAGAGGGCAGAGGCTGGCTTGGAAGGAGACCCTAACAATTTTGGGAGGTGGGGGTGGTCTGTTGAGCACACATGGTGCTACAGACAAGAGAGAAGCCAGCTGTTTTGCAGGAAAATAAAGAATTTGAGTCCAGGTCCTGAAAAGAGGAGTGGACAGGTCTCCCACCTACATGACTGGTGACAGTGATACTACTTGAAAGTGAGGTTTTAAGAGGACGCAAGGCTGAAAAGGAAACTATACCGAGCTGACCTCCTCCCCCTCACTGCAAAGATGTTGTGAGCATGGGCATTACTGCTTTTAGGCTGTTTACCAACCAATTTGGATTATGGCTGCCACAGAGTCCCAGAAAGCACCAAGACTGAACTGTGTCTACCTTTATATGGAATTTATGATCTGGTTTAGTTCATGATGATAAGCATTTCATTTTAAACATAATCTCCCATCTTTCACAGCACACATTCTTTGTGCGTGTGTCCAGCTTCCTAAGTGATATACAGCGAACTCTGTCATTTCCTCTGTCCTCCTCACTCAAAGTTAACCAGTTGGTATGTTAAAAAAAGCAAGAGGTCTGCTCATGCTTCGATTTGAAAGAGGAGATTAAAGTCACAGACTTCGGCTATGGAGAAAAAGCACTGAGTTTCTGAACACACACAACTCGGGTGCACTGTATGAGTGAAGAGATAGACGTGTTTAAGCTGATATCCTAAAAATAGTTATTTCTTCAGCAAAGATCCATTTGGCCTACTTATCAGTTTCTAAACAACTAAAATACCATTTGGTCACTCAAGATAAACGTCCTGCACATTGATTTCCTTTTTAAATGCGCTTTGAAAGCACCCTGGCAACCCTCTCCTCCAAAGGGTACTAAATTTATGTTTCCCAAAAGAAACCAAGCTCTGATTTGTGGACCATGTGGAGGTTCACAAGGGAGACTAGGAGGGACAATGTTGCAAGACAGGATCATGCTCTTCTCACCTTCCTCGGAGTGCTCTCTGCCTTTATCATGGTAGGAATCTGGTGCTTGATTCTGCCTGGAAACCTGACGAAGGGGAATCCACCATAAGAAAAGAGCAAGAAAAAGGAGAAAAGTCATTGTATGGATGCTCATGTATCTGCCAAGAGCTACAGCTTCTTGTAGAAGGAGAAAAAAAGTTAGAGCAAGCGATAAGCATCTTTCTTTTCCGTCTTAAGTCGCCTGGAAGGCAACTATACCAGAAACGTTTGTGTAAACGATCGTTTTATGGCAACAGGAATAACTACGGTGCTTTGCAATGCGTTTCTAGCAGAAGCGCCCCTACATTTAACGAAAGAGGCTTATTTCTGGAAAACATTTGTAGCTTTGGTGGCCAAAACACTATTGGTAAAAAGATACAAATAATAATAATAATAATAATAATAATGGAAATCAGGTTGCCCTCATTACCAGATCTTTAGGGAAGAAAAAGGAAAAAAAAAAAAAAAAGGAAAAAAATAACAACAAAATAAACACACACACAAAAAAAATTTTAAAACCCCGCAGGTTTCCCACTCGCCCTAAAGTTGTTTTAGTGTCGGGTATTTCTTCTCAACCAGTTTTATGCAAATCCCTTAAAGAGTTTACGGCTACTGCTCCGACCCCGCGGATTTTACCGAGGAAATTTCATGGCTGCTTGAGGTCTCATACCACGCACAGCACCGTCGGGGGACTCGCGGGAAATTTCTCGTCCCGAACCAAAGCGCGGAGGGGGCCGCCCACACCCCCAGCCCAGCGGAGGGGCGCGGAGCCCGCTCCGCGCTGCCCGCTTCCCGTTGGTAAGTGGAGTTCAGTTGGGATGAGGTTTTTCATTTAGGGAAAATTCGGAAAACAGGGGTTTCCCCGATGCCCCACCGAAGCTCCCTCCCTCCCGGCTGCAGCGGCCGGACCCCAACAGCATCCCGCGCCCCCCTTGGCCGCTCCGAGCTGCCCCGCGGAGACCCCGCGGCCGCGCACCTCGTGCCCGTTGGCGCCGGGGGCGATCTCGGACTCATTGACGAGGGAGGACTTGATGTCGGCCAGGTCGCCCTCCTCCTCCGGGTGGCTGATCTCAGCGAAGATCTTCTCCTTCTGGGGGTCCCCCTCGTCCTTGAAGGGGATCATCTCGTCGGTGGCGCAGAGCTCCGGGTCCCCCCCACCGCCCCCTGCCCCCGGCAGCTGCGGCATCCTCACGGCAGCGCGGCGTCTGCTGCGGCCGCCGGCCCGCCGCGGGAAGGGGAG